>JAADXR010000035.1:0-124860 GCA_023337935.1 Elongisporangium anandrum
GAAGGGGCCTACGTATCTCGGCAGTAGCTTTGTACTGCCCAAGTTGCTTACTGCATGTTTAGGCAGATTAGCTGTTGATAATAGTACCTCGTTTGCCTTGAACTCGTTCAAGTTGTTTCTTCCATGCCTATCGGCATTGTACTTCTGTCGATCCACTGACATGGCAATGGATCTTGCACGAACCTAACGACAGCTTGTCGTTGAATGAGTGAGCTTTTCGTTTTGGTGATTAGTTGTTTCCGCTGGGATTTACAGCAGCTAAAATTTAAGCTCAATTCCTCATGTAAATTTCCCTATTTCTTTCCCATCTCGCTGTAAATTACGAGGTTATTTATCTGTAGTTTACAGGTCGCGGTGCTGCGCTGGGCGTGAGAAGCGAGAATGCAGTTGCTGGAGGCTTGGGCGACCAAGCGCCTGGAGGAGCTGAGCGTCGACGGCGTTTTCGCTCCGTACATCGTGGGCATGCTGCGCAGCTCTGGCGACGACGGCGCGCAGGCCGATGACCGCGAGGATATCAAGTTCAATATCCATCAAGTGCTGATGGGGTGGCTGTCGATCGAAGACGAGGTGCGAAAGAGGCAGAGAGAGTCGTGAGTGCGGCGGGTCCTGATGATGAGCGGCCTTGCCTCCGTCGTGTACTTAGGACAAAGCTGAGGAGTTTGTGGACGATCTCATGAAGTACGACGCCAATCCGCTGCTGCTGAGCGACATCTGGTCGCCAGCGCCCGTGACGCGAAGCGCCGTGGAGGATATCAACGACATCATGGCGCAGGACGAGGAGCTCAAGGCGTCGGCGCCGACCTTTGTCCCCGGCGCTCTGGTGCGTGTTGTAGCTGCAATGCTGTCTGTCTATTGCAATGGAGTTGCATGAACAGCCAGCGGCTGATTGACTGGCGTTGCGATCCAACAGCTTCCGGCGGATCCGCAGGCTCTGGACGGGGCGTACGACAAGATCCTGGACGACGAGCTCGCGTTCGATGGCGCAGAGCTTGAGGGTAGCTATGGCGATGAAGACCAAGAGGTGCCCAACGCCGAAGACGAAGTGGACGAGGCGCTGCAGGACGAGGACGCGTTCTTCTGGTCCGTCGCCTATGATGTACGTTTGGCCTCGGTGCTAGGGCTGCACGAGACCTGTGATTGATGGATTGCAATACAGCTTGTGGACCATTTGCAGCTCAAGTTCCCAGACATCGATCCCACGCGTCTGTGCGATCTACTGCGCCTCGTGGGGCTGGACAACGACAAGGCCCACGCGGTACTCAAGGCCACGCTGGAGCGCGAGTCCATCGGCACGGGCCAAGTGTGCCGTCATTACCTGGCGGGGGAATGTCGTCGTGCAGATTGCATGGTACGTTGCATTCAACGTGTTTCTCTGTCTTAGCTGCGCCTTACATTGAGCGCTTCTGTCGTCCTAGTTCATCCACGACACGCACATGATCACGTGTCGCTTTTGGCTGCGAGGGTCCTGCCTGCAGGCCGAGCACTGCGTCTTCGCCCACGACTTCTGCGAGTACTACTCGCTGGACGAGAGCGAGCTCATGAAGCGCGATTACGACAGTGAGGACGAAATGGACGGTGGGAACGAGGGCGTGCTGGACTTTGAGGCGGAAGACATGTTCCCGTCGCTCGGCAGCGCCGCACCAGTCGCATATTCCAACTCTCAGGACGACGGCTCGAGCCTCTCGATGGACTTTGCTCGCGCAGTCTCACTGCAACCGGTCGAAGTGCCAGCAAGCGATGCGTTCGCGCCGTCGCGTCGGGCGCCGCCTGCACCACAGCGCGCTTTGTACCACAAGACCTCGATGGACTTCAAGTGGGTGGACACGGGCGCCACCGTCGCGAGTCAGTATCTGGAGCTACGCGAGCAGGCGTATCAAATGGCGTGCGCACGCAACAAGTGCCTCATGGGCGCCACGCAGGCGTATCGGAGGTAAGAGCTTGCTTTGGCTGGCTTGCTTCATGCTGCAGTGACTGACTGTGCAGTGCTGTCTCTTCAGTGGGAACCCGGCGCTGGCCAAGCGGCTATCGAATCAGGGCCACGAGTACAATGCCAAGATGAAGAACTACCACTTCCTCGCCGCATCACAGATCTTCGAGGCGCGCAATCCGCCCAGCCAACTGTACACAGACCGTCTGATGGATCTCCACGGGCTTCACGTGGCCGAAGCCGTCGAGTTCCTGGCGCAAATGCTGCCGAAACTGGTCGACGAAGGCCTGGACACGATCTACCTGGTCACTGGCTCGGGGCATCACTCCAAGGGGCCACAGTCGAATGCGCGGCTGCTGCCGGCGGTCGAGCGGTTTCTGGCGACGGACGGCTATCAGTTCAACCCCGTGGCCGACGGCAGAGGGTACGTGGGCATGCTCATGGTCGACTTGTCGTGGTGACGGGAAGGACACGAGCGAAGGAAACAAAAGCCATGGACAAAAAGCAACAGGAGCGATCAAAATGAAAGTCTGTTTGTTGAATAGCCTTCTCTTCTCTGCTTACCTGCTACGTCCAGAGACCAAGAAGCCAGCGCTTAGTAGCCACGCGCGTGGTCGTGCATCTCGTCGACATCCTGCTTGACCACGTGCTTGAAGCCGTCCTCCTTGAACAGGTACACGTTGCAGATGCCGCCACTGTAGGCGTCGCGGTGCGTGGCGTGGTAGATCGCGCGCTTGCCGAGCTCCACGGCCTCGTCGTCCGTCAGATCCCATTTCCAGTTGGAGTCCAGTACGCCGTAAGCGTACGTGGAACCCGAGCCGACCGAGAACTTGGGGATCTTGTCGCTGGCACGGATGCGCGAGCCCTCGTCGTCCACGTAGTAGAGCACGGGCTTGCCGTTGTCGTAGCCCATCATCATCATGCCGAGCGACATGCCGTAGCGCTTGTAGTAGTTGCACGTGTTCGAGATGAGCTTCGAGGCCGCGCGCACCGAGATGCGGTGGCGGTTGCGCAGCTCGTACATGCGGCACTGCACGGCCAGGTTGCGCTGCCAGTACTGGCAATCGGCGGCGCCACCGGCGAGCGTGGCCAGGATGTACTCGTTGATCGGGTTGATCTTCTTGACCTGGCCGGACGCCACGAACGGGCCCTGCGTGGAGCGCGAGTCCACGGCCACACAGATGCCGCCGTTGTAGATGAACGCGAGCGTGGTCGTGCCCTTGTCGAACTTGAGCGTCTGCTCGTTATCCTCGTGGTACTTGACCTTAAAATTCTCGCGCGAGTAGGCGGCCGGATCGGCCACAGGCGGCAGCATGAAGCCGCTGCCCAGCGCATCGGGCACGTGGTCCATCATGGCCAGCTGCGAGTCCATGGGCTGCATGTGCATGTCGGGCATGGCTCCGCCGTAGCTCATGGTGTTGCCGCGGCTGCCGGCGCGCAGGAAGTTCAGCTGGATGCTCATGAGGTCCGTAGGGGGGGCTTCGTGTTCTTTTGGATCCCGGGCTTTGGATTGAAGGCGGCTAAGTACAGTCGAGATCCTCCCCCCTTCGGCTTAGGTACGATGTGATCGTGTACTGGGATCACTCGAATAAAAGGATGTACTACTATAATACAGGGCGGTATACCGGACAATACCGTTGGAGTGTTATGCTGTCCGGTATTAACCGGTATTGACATATGGATGGGTACACCCTGGTTACAACTCCAGTCAGCACAGCTTGCGTGGAGCAATGCGGTCATCAGTTTGGTTCGTGCATAACTTCCGGTATTTAATTAACATAGGCTCATGAACTCGGATGTTTGGAGTACATGCGTTGCTTGAATCAAGCGTAGCAAATGCTACGCACACTGGCTATTAGCATGAGCAGCAAGCTCCTTTACAGGTCGTTCGTTGGAGGGTGCTCAGTCAGCTCAGGATCTCCTTACGCAGGATCAGCTTAGAGAGGCTGCTCCTTTTTTATGCAAGAGGGCGACGTGGGTTGGACAGGAGCCAACCCTTCTCCTTATTGAGAAAAAAGTGGACATGCTCAAGAGCTGCCTGTCTGTCTGCAAACTCTGTAATCAGTCCGATAGTAGCTCACACTTGTTCTCCGCATGAGCATGCGTCGAGAACTGCGTTCTAATTTACAGATCCTTCTCGTGATTTCTTCTCGAAAACTTCCTAAAAGATCGTTGGAGCAAGTGTTTACACCCCTCCGGTTTTAACTTGGGACTCTGCGGCATGGTTTAGGTGAGTGATTATGCTAATTTTCTCCAAGTTGCTCACACCAGTCGACAGACAATCGCCAAGATACGGTTGTGAACACAGACAAACAGTAGCCCTATCACCCGGGCGATCGATCGATAGATAGATCCATCCTCCGCCCTGCAAATCGCTGCAAAATGGCTCGATGGCAGAAACGTGGCGGAGTCGCTTCTGTTTTTCTCACCCGGCCTGGCATTTCCAGCTGATAGTGAAGCGCATCCATCAGCAACAAAAAGCGAACACCCATCCCCATCTCCTCTCGGCCCACTCTCCCCTCCCCTCCTCTGCGCACACACGCGCAGCCCAGCGGACCAGACCGGACGCAAATCATTTCCCCATTTCGCCACCTCCGCCATCCAGCGACTGGAAGCTATGACCCCACAGATCGACGCGCTCAACCTCAATGGCTCGTGGTCGCCCGAAGTCCAGAGCCAAGGTGGTGTGCACATCTGCCCGCAGACCGACTGCAACCGTCAGTTTAACCGCAAATACACGCTGATTGAGCACTTGAAGACGCACACCGGCGAGAAGCCCCATGTGTGTCCTGTGCGCTCCTGCGGCAAGCGCTTCAGCACCTCCGGCAACCTCTCGCGCCACAAGCGACTCCACGGAACGATTGAGCCTCTCGAATGCCCTGTCGAAGGCTGCGCTTGCACGTTCCCAAGCGAGAACAAGCTCGAGAAGCACATGAAGTTCCATCTCGGCAGCGCTGTGCATGTATGCGTCGTACGTGGCTGTGGCAAGACGTTTAGCACGACAGGCAACCTCAACAGACACCTGAAGCACCACCACCAGGACGTGGATGTTGACTCCATGTCGTCGTCGCCCTCGTCCCCTAGTTTCCAGTCGCATCAAAGCCCCACGAGCGCCGATCAGCTGCGAAATTCATCATCCGTCAATCGCGGTTCGTGGTGGTTCGCGGCCGCAGAGAACGATGATCCGATGGTGCCCACGATGGATCAGCTCGACGCGTTGACTGCCATCTTTGACGAAGAGATTGCGACGCCGATGGCCGTCAAGGCCGAGAGTCCTCGCGTTAGCATCCTAGACGACATGATCAGCTTCCACGTGACCCACATCGGCGTCCACTGCTAAGCCGAGACTGGAGAACAATTATCTATAACTCCAGACTAATTTAAATGCTCTATACAAATCCACATATACCCACAAACGATCGTTTGATCCCTCATACTTTTCCTTCTTCCATCTTTACAGACACGTTTGATTATTTATCCGTGGTTGTATGTACCCCACATGGCGTATGTGGATATGCGCAACACACGGCTACATATTTGTTTATGCTTTGGCCGCTGATGATGCTGGCATGCTCGTAGCCCGTCGCACTTTATCGCCACCAAAGAGGGGGACTTCCATGATGTCTCTCATTCTTATTGCCTCTAAATACATGGCTCAGAATCGCCCTCATCTGCATCTGTGTGGCTGAGGATCGGTTATGTCAGGTGCCTCACATTCTTATTGCGCCGAATTTGTGGCTGAGAATCGCCATGTCAAGACCCTGTCACAGAAACGGGTAACGGACATGGCGAGTCAAACTAAGCCATTCATGGCCATGAATGTTATGTCTGATTAACGTCTGTCCATTTTCGATCCTTCTGAATGCGTATCCACCGGGAACCAATGTGATGGAGTACGAGTATTAGCCTACAAGGTCAGTGCAACATTAGTGACATCGCTCACTATGCGCATTTCAAAGCGAAATGGAGGATTCTCGAATAGGATCATGAAAATGCCCACAGATATTCACATAAATTCATCAAGAAGAAGAAGAAGGGCTAGACAGATAATTAGATAAGTTATGCCCGCCTCCCACAACCAAGGCTCACTCACTGCACAAATACTCTATCACTTCTCAGTTCAGATGAGCCACGTGGAAGTTGATCATGTCATCTAGGATGCTGGCTCGAGGATCCTGGCCAGGGAATTGGAGTGGCGGGGGAATATTCTCGCGCAGCTTTGCCTGCATGTCCGGGTGATGCAGATAGTGGCGGTGCTGATGGTGGTGCTGTTGCTGCATTTGAGCAGCAGCGGCGTCCTCATCAAAGATCGTGGACAAAACATCCACGAGGTCGGACGTCCAGAGGTGGTGCTCACTTGGCTGGCGCATCGGTGGGAGCGGCAGTGGGCAGTGAGCCTGACTGTGGTTGGGCTTGAGACTGGGCACCGCATTACTGACATGCTGGTCCACGCCCGTGGGGCTCTGCTTGAGGCCGTTGGGAGGTTGAAGTAGCATGGTCGGGGTATGGTGCTCTTCATCCATCTGATGGTGGTGCTTCATGTGGCGATTGAGATTGCCCGTGGTGCTGAATGTCTTGCCGCAGTTCATGATCCTGCACACTTGCACTGGGCTGCCCATGTGGAACTTCATGTGCTTCTCGAGCTTGTTGTTGCTCGGGAATGTGCAGTAGCAGCCGTCGACGGGGCACTCCAGTGGTTGGATCGTTCCGTGCAGCCGCTTGTGGCGCGACAGGTTGCCGGATGTGCTGAAGCGCTTGCTGCAAGAGCGCACAGGGCACACGTGAGGCTTCTCGCCCGTGTGGGTCTTGGAATGCTCCGTGAGCGTATACTTGCGGTTGAACTGGCGACCACAGCCGGGCTCAGGGCACATGTACACGGCCGCTGGCATGCCGTCGCCCTCTTTCTGAGGGTCGTCCGCACACGACCCACCCATGGTGGTCATGAACAGCTCGGCTCTCTCGGTGTGGAACGGATCACGCATGTGAAATGGTTCGCTGTGGGGATTTGCTCTTGTTCTGGTTTCCCTCGAGATGTGGCCAAAGCAGCAAGTTTGATAATGAACACGAGTGTAGGGTATCAGTTATGGACTGATTATCACATGTGCTGGGCGTGGGAGGAGGGGCCGGTCATCGTAGGGTTTATCCTCCGTATCTGAGGGATACAAGGGCGCAAAACGTGTGACACCGAGAGCCAAGACGGACACGATGTCGTTAGTGAGAGGCTGAGCGACTGTACCTGCCAGACTTGGTACCAATCGGCCACTACCGAAAGCAAAGGACACAGTTGCGACTGACAGCCCGCCAGAGGAGGAAAGATCAAGCGCCAATTTGCGTTTTATAGCTATAAAAAGAAAGCCTGAAGCTGGGACTTTCGCACTTGTTGTTCGCGCTTTGCGCTTATCCAAGATCTTTCACTTGTTCTAAGTATGCACATTTTTCAGTTTGCAAGTTGGATCTTGCCGAAGATTTATAATAAGCCACTGCCCAAACATAAGCCCCGACCATTTTTAAAAAATTGGCTTGGCAGTTGCTTTAGTTCGAACTTAGAATCACTTTGAAATTGTGTGTGGCATTCACTCCAAATCAATGGCTCCGTTTTATATTGAAGGATGCTGGTGGGTAATTTGTGTACATTATCGCGGTCAAAACTACTGTAGCAGCTTACAATGTCGGGCTACAGTAACGTGTGTATATGCTTTTGCATGAGGGCTTGGTCCACCCAAAGAGCGAGCGTTGTTCATGCGCCTGTGTTCACCGGTTCTGTATCCGCGAAGACAGACGACCTGAGCTAAACCAGTTGGACCAACCGACTCGCTGTGACGTCATGTCCAGTTTTCATGGAAGGCCCCAATTGCGGCGGGGCGACGATCGAGAGTCCAACCATCGTGATGCTTTCTGGCCTCTTCCGTTTACTCGCTGGGCGTTTTCTTTCGAGTGTACCAGGTAGTAATGCATGGATTCGAAGCAACTGCAGAGAAAAGTGTACATAACAATAGTGGTTCCACGTAAGGAAGGAGAGCTTCACGGCCATTGAACAACGTGTAAATTACTGCACTCTTCAACTCCAATTAGTCCTAGATCTCTATCACTTGCGTATTGGATGGACAGTACTCCTTCATCACCAGCTATGCCATTATGAAAGGATAGATTTCGGGTAATAGTAGTTGATTGAAATTGCGGTGGGGACGACTAACAGCATCTAGAGCTAATGCGCAACTAACGCTGCGATCATTCAACAGACGCCGCTGCGAGAAGGACAAAGCAATTGATACCTTTTGGAAGTCGGAGCGTGCGCCAGATGTGGTTCGGTCTCTGGCACCGATCTTCCTTTACTAAGTGACGGAGCAGATTCATCCACTATTTGCCAAAATACGACCTGTATAGTGGGCAACACTACTAAAATAAGGTTGGATGTCACCAGCATGTTGCAAGATTACAGCGGGGACTTCACCTCTTTTTGTGTTTTAGAGCTTCTAGTCAGTGCATGGCTGTGCTCAAGGCACTCGCCAGAGGATAGCTCCAGTCATCAGACTTTCGCTTGTCGCCCCATTAGCGCAGCACCTGGTCAAGCACTTTGCAGGCTGTACCTCTAGCTGGATTTAAGTGTGCACGGGGCACGCATTCACCCACAAGAAGAGGCCTGATACTGGAGCGATGACGCCGACTTGACTCAGATTTGTTTGTTTATGGTACGCCCTCTGCTGTTTATGCTTTTTTTCTTGTTCTGCTTTAGACCTTTACTTGCGTAGGAACTGTAGACTGTCCACTCCAGAAGTCCGCTAAGGTTCCTCTTACCTTCCTGTGGACTGGCACGCTCACGAAGCATAGAGCTCTCCGCGATCAATTCAGAATATGCCCTTGCTACTTGTATAGAGCGATCTCAGGAGAGAAAACATGTGCAAAATGTGGAACTAGATGCAACGTGGTTGCATTAGTACGAACATCTCTGTGTTCACTACTTCTTATATATGAGAGGTGGCTTGTTCGCTTCCTGGCGGTAGGACACTTTGGTGTGTGCGCATGGATTCTTGTTTCCTGCTGTATACAGACCAGGGATGATGTGATAGCGGCCATCAAACGCTGTGTGGAAGCGAGCATACATTTCGCCGCATAGCACGCCCAATTGCTTGAAGAATGCGTGCCATCCTCTACATGCGCGTGGGTAATTGGGGCATTTCTCATAGATAAGCTTACTGTACCAACGCCCATAGAAAAAGTGGACATCCGTCAGAGAGAGGCGGTGGGATCTCGCCGCGCCACCAGTCTGAGTCGCCTGCCTCTACGGTACGGTACCGAGCACACTCAGCATTGTCGACACGACCACCTCACAGAATACCGGTACGATACCGACTCCTTACTGGTGCGTGTAGCTACCTCCAACACACAACTGGACGGCAGCTCCACACTGTCACACACAAGTGCCTGTCCACGGGAGCGCAGGTTCACCACATGGCTGGCAAGGCGCATCCCCTTCCCTCGAGAGCCGGGCAGCCAGGCCCAGCGAATGCGTCGGATCTTGGCCCCGGAGGTCATTAATCCATTCTCTCGCCAGCGCCCACAGCAGCGATCTAGAGCCATGTCGAGCCCCATGAACAGCAGCCCCATGAGCCCCAAGCTCCAGGACGGCAGCGAGCCGCTGACCCACGCCTGCCCGGAGCCTGACTGCGGCCGCCGATTCAACCGCAAGTACACGCTCATGGAGCACATGAAGACCCACACGGGCGAGCGCCCGCATGTCTGCCCCGTGCGCTCGTGCGCCAAGCGCTTCAGTACCTCAGGCAACCTGTCGCGCCATAAGCGCATGCATGGCTTCATTGAGCCGCTCGAGTGCCCTGTGGACGGCTGCATCTGCACGTTCCCCAGCAACAACAAGCTGGAGAAGCACATGAAGTTCCACTACGGCTCGGCTGTCAAGGTCTGCGAGGTCGCAGGATGCGGCAAGACCTTCAGCACGACGGGCAACCTCAACCGCCACATGAAGAACCACCACGACAACTACCAGGTCAGCGAAAAGGCGGTGGCGTCGCCCAACTCGATCACGCACAGCCCCACGAGCGTACATGAGTCCTCTTCCGCCTCAGTCTACAACGTGCGCGACTCCTGGTTCGGCGCTTCCATCGACCCCATGAGCCTGAGCACGACCTTCCCTGAGGACGCCTGGAACTCGGATATCCTCGAAGCGCTGGGCTCGATCCTCGATGACGAAGGCGCCCACAACGCGTACAAGCCGTACACGTGCGCTGTTTAGATCGTTAGTGTTCCATGATCGTGTAGAGGTAGTGTGCCTATAATTTATTCTCAAAGAAGAAACCCCATGTTGCAATATCCAACCATTGCCATCTCCATTCCAGCCTTGCATTCCATTCTTCGTCGTGCGAAAAGACGCGCTTCCCAATCGAATAGGCACGAGAGAGAGGGCAATCACATGCATAGTTCAGGGACCACGTCACTCATCGAGAGATTCGAAGGACGCAAATCGCGGGTGATGCAGGACCGCCATGGCTGGCTGCGTCTTGCTCACTCACGCGGGAGGAAGAGCAGGAGAGACGTTCCCGCCGCCGATTCGTAGTCGAAAGAGACGGCATGGCAACCGAACGACTGGCTGGACGATCGCGGCCTGCCCATATTCGAACATTACCCATCCATTGCGCATGGACGGACGTGATTCACTCGATCTAATACGGTACATGTCCATGAGCAACAAACGATGACTCGATTGGACGTAATCGAGCAAGAGCGTTTACGCACCTGTACCAATACGAGTGGTACACTCTGTTGGACAGAGTCCCATCTCCTTTGGACACGCGTAAAAAAAGGCCAGCCATATCATCCATCTGGACAGTGGTACTTCCTACGTACAGTGGTACGTTTGTACAGTGGTCCCTGGCCTCAAGCAGTGTTGAGAATCGCCAAAAAGCCATAAGCCGTGGAAATACGCGTTTTTCCACGCTATACTGCCACCCGCCACTATGCGCCACTTGGCGTTTTGTGGCTTTTTGTAAAAAATGCGTTAAGAGGATTTTTACACACGTAAAAACTGCTGTTGAAGTTGCGCATTGGGCAGCTCGACGCAGGGAGAGCAGTGATCAATGGGCTGGCGCAAGTGTGCGGAGAGCTACCACTTCACTGAAGACAGAAATACACCAAGTACAAGCCGAAAGAAGGTTGAATGCATGTAATAACTACGTGCGCGGTCATCCCATGGTCTGCTAGGCGCGAATAGCTCATGGCTCCATGGCTGATATGGAATTGTACCGTAAAATGCAGAGCCCATACCATAATTAATTTGTCTTTTATGTAAAGCCACCAAAAGCCAAACGGCAGAAAACAAACGCCACTCGTGGAAATTGGAAAAACGCAAAAAGCCGCGGTTATTCGCAACAGTGCCTCAAGGGTTCAACTTCGTGTCTCAAGGGCGGCACGTTAGAAATTTCCATGTGGACCACTCCACTTCATGTCGGCCCCAAAAGTGGCTACGGAAGCGGAGTGCGCATGGACGCGCATGGACAGCGCCATGGAGACAGACGAGAGCATCTCTGTGTGGGACCTCTTTGGTCAGTCCATAGGCCCTGTCTGCCCATGACATGAGCTATCTTTAGCGTCGTCTTTCCGCCGTCCTAACATTAGCCCAAGCTGCTGGTCAAGTCCAGATCCTAGGCCATCTGAAGGGGGCCAGAGGACCAGAGGCAGGCAGCGCAAGCCCTTCGTGAGTGCTCTTGTAGGGGCGACATGAGCCAGTCTCCGTTCCGTACCGGTCTGGAGGTGATTCTCAATGCTCTAGAGAACTAGCTCTTGCTGCCATTGCCACTGACTTGATTTCTTTCCATTCAGCCCAGAGCCTCTGCCGGAGCCGACGCTGCGTCGCTGGTGAACGCCATGGCGCAGAAGGGGAACAAGGAGACGCGCGCGAATGAGGCGCTGGCCATGAAGGACGAGCAGATGCGCATCCTGGGCGAGCAGAACACGCACCTGCTGACCTCGCTCAACCTCATGGACGACGAGATCAGCGCGCTCAAGATGCACAAGCTGCAGTTTGAGGAAGAGAACCGAACGCTGCGAGACCAGAACTTTGAGCTGCAGAGCAAAGCGCGAGCTGCTGAGTCCAACCTCAAGAAGGCGCAGGTATGGGATTGATAGATACGTCAGCCTTTTGACAATGCCTTACTCTCTCTCTGGTGCTGTAGACTGGTGTGGAAGAGCGCGAGACGCAAATCAAGGTGCTCATGGACCACAACATAGAGCTCCTGCGGCTTCTAGAGCACGAGGAAACGCAATCAAACACGCTGGCGAACGATAAAGCGTCGCTCAAGGCCGAGTTAGACACTCTGCAGATCCGATACGCGTCGCTGCTGGCTACTGCCAAGACCCACGAAGAGATCGCGTCTCGCGCCACACGTGAGGGGCAGTTGCGAGCAGAGGAAGTTCGTCTGCTTCGCAATGAAAGCGATCAGCTGCGTGCTTGCAACACGGAGCTCAAGATGAAGACCCAGGTCGAGGTCGAAGCGTTGCAGGAGCAGCTACGTGTGCGCAAGGAGAAGCAGTATCAGTTGCTGGAGAAGCTGCAGCAGCTAGAAGAGATGAAGCGCCAAAGCGACGACCATGTGAACGGCCTTGAGGACAAGCTGCGCAAGTTCCACGAGCGCAATCAGGAGCTCGAGACCCAGCTGCAGCTCGAGTCCAAGGCCAAACGAGCGCAGATCGATGCCAACAAGAACTTTTTCATCGAGAACGGGAACCTGATGAAGGACAAGCAGGAGCTGCAGCAGCGATTTGAAAAGGCCGAGCAGGAGCGCACGCGCATGGAGGCTGAGAATCGGGACTCGGCTGATCAGCTGCGAGAGATGGCTGAGAAGGTGTTCCAGCTGCTCGAGCGACTGAAACTGGCCGAGTTGGGCAAGACTAAGGCCATAGATGGGCTCAAACAAAAGGAGCTCGAGCTGCTGGCGCTCAAGAAGAAGAACTCGCGGCTGCTGAAGGAGGGCACTCAGGAGGGCAAGGCCCGCATGAAGTCCGAGATGGACAAGAAAGTCATGCTGGAGCAGATCCAGGCGCTCAAGAAACACAACTCGCAGCTCAGCATCCGCTGCAGCGATGAGGTCAAGGCCAAGCTGAAAGAGGCGGAGGAGCGCAAGGTGCTGGAGGAGAAAATCAAGACCATGAGTGGTCGAATCGCGTTCCTGCTCAACAAGATGCAGGCGGACGAAGAGGCCAAGATCGTGACCAAGGAGGAGATGAAGAAGATGCATGCACAGATCACGAGCATGCAAGAGAAGAATGCCGATGTCACGCGGAAGTTGCATGCGACTGCCGAAAGCAACCGCGTGGTCACCGAGGCGTTGCGATGCAAGCAAGACGAGCTGGATGCGCACGGCATTAGGATGGACGCTCTTCAGAAGAAGATGGCCGAGCTATCCATTGCCATGGAGTCGTCTGGTGTGGCTAGCAACAGTGCGCTGGATGACAATCAAGACGGCCATCGTCAGGGAGGCAACAACAGCATCGAGAGCCACCCGGAGGATCTCGCTGCAGCAGCGAATGGTCGATTCTTTGTTGAATGCCGTGCTTCTCACGGCGGTTTACTGGTGATCAAGGCGAAGCGCACGAACATGTCGGCTAAGGCCCAGCAGCAGGGCGTGGAGTTCCTTGAACGAATCGGTATCAACGCGTTTCTCAAGCGCGCGCAGAAGAGTATGAACACGAAGCAGATGCTTGTGGAACGAATCGGAGTGCTGCTGAGCACGATGGTCTCGAATGAGGACGTTGCAGAAGACCTGAAGCAGCAACTGGAGCAAAAGAGCGAGCAGATCCAGTATCTCTCGCGCAAGGCCATGGTTATCCAGGAGAAACTGACGACTGAAGAGGATTCCAAGCGCAAGACACTGCTGCGGTATGTGCACGAGGTGAAGGCGCGGTCTTCTTCGCAGAATGCTACTTCCAGTGGAACTAGCTCCAGCTCTGGGGCTGAAGAGCACCACGGAGCGATCAAATTATCGGAGAGTGGAGTTGGCGATGAAGAAGTGCACGCTATTGCAGCGTTGTTGCGGAACTCATCGAACGTCAAGGAGCTACACCTGCGAGGCAATAGCATCTCAGCTGAAGGAGCTCGCGCGATCGCGGCGATTTTGAGTCACGCGAGCTCAAGTCTGCGGCACGTTGACCTGCGACATAACCGCATTAGCAAGGACGGCATCAAGGTACTAGCCGAGGCACTTGAGCGCAACGAGCGCGTCAAGCACGTGTATGTACACGCAGGCGGCAAAATTGAAGCACTCGGAACGACAACCGCAACGAGCTCCATGATCAACGCACAGATTGCTAGCAGCGCCGTGCCGGTGAAGAGCGGGCTCATTGGCGTCGAGACTGTCTGTGTCGTTGATGTTAGGGAGCAGACGAACGCTGAGCCGACTGATTACGCAGTGGACGACCTCGATCCAATATCGTTGGACGCTAGTGGCAGTGGGAAGGCATCCGTATCGAAGGCAGCCAATAGCAGCAGTGGTCCAGGCAGTGCTCTCAAACTGAAGCTGACTGGGCTTCCCAGCGCCACCGGTGCCAAGTCAACGGACAAGGACAACGGCAGCAGTAGCAGTAGTCGGTTGTTCTCTCGACGGCCTTTGTCGGCCACTGCGCTCAAAAGGCACAAGGAGAAGCTGCAAATGCAGCGCAAGAAGCAGGCTGAGGCAGTTAAGAAACAAGCCAAGCGCGAAGCCGAATGGTCTGGGCGCGCCGGAGGACTGGACCTCGCATCAACGTCCCCAACAGACAAGTCGACACCGCAGAGCAAGCGCTTGCCGCCCATCACTAATGGCAATATCAATTCGCTCGTAAGCCCTGGCAAGGGCGTCAATCGCACCAACTCGGCACCAGTGCTGCAGAAGAAGCAAGAGGACCCAGACTGCTAGCAGCTGTAGCAGACGCAATTTCTCACTCTATTCTGTGGTAACCTAGTTATTTAAATTCTGTCGTCAACCTTTGGCTACAGTAGCTACAGCGTAAACTCCGTGCTTGAGACGCGATCCTTGGCTCGAGCCTTGAGCAGAATGGTCTGCAGCACCAGCAGATTCGCTCGACAAGACTGTCGTTCAGCCTCCGGCAGCTGCTCAAAGCACGCGGAATCCATGAACCGCAGGATCTTCTCAAGTGCTGCGCAGGCGTCACTGAGCGATACAATCTCCTCAGGC
The DNA here is from genome assembly GCA_023337935.1 of Elongisporangium anandrum. Classification (NCBI taxonomy): domain Eukaryota; phylum Oomycota; class Peronosporomycetes; order Pythiales; family Pythiaceae; genus Elongisporangium; species Elongisporangium anandrum. The sequence continues at coordinate 15,109 of JAADXR010000035.1, forward strand.
CATGATTGAGATTGGTCGCGAGCTCGAATGCGCTCCAGAATCTGCCGTGAATCGCGCAAAAGTCCCTGCGCTGACAAGCTTTCAACCACAATATCGTCATCATCGAGCTCATCCACGATCATTTTGGTCTCGCAAGCATCCAGCGCGATAAGCTCTGTGACTGCGTTCGAGGTCTCGATGTCCATGTACTTGCACAGAGACTCCGATGTAGTCGCCATGTCTGACAGAACTCGAGTGAGCACATCTACGCCTTCGTCGTCTGCAGCAAGCAGTGTTTTGGACACTGAGATACCCTGAGTCAGCTCGGCCAGTAACGTCAAAGGCAGGCAGCTGCTCGTGATCCAGCACTGACGAGCCATCTCGGTTGAGATCGCACCCCACGCGGTTTGTAGCCACTTCATCGCGTTCAACTCGCTTGTCTGCTCGCGATGGATATCCGCAATACTCTGTTGTGTCTTGGCTGGGTCTTCACCATCGCTTTCTGGTGCCTCCTTGATCAGCTTGGAGTATGCGTCCTCGAGTGTGCACAGCATTTCGCTTCGGAAGCGGAGCTTGAGACACCGAAGCAGGCCATGGCGTAATGGCTGGAAATGGGGCGGCAGCAAAAGCAGGATGAGCGACTCAAACTTGAAGCCGTGGGTGTGCGAGCCCGTTGGATCCAGAATCGTCGCTGCCGCCACGTGTGAAGGACAATGGTCCAGCAACACGTACCAGGTTTGCTGTCTTTGCTTGGCTTCTTGGTTCATGGTCTGCAGCTCAAGCGTCGTAGACGTAGCATCTGCGCGCGCGTTCTGCGCCGCCATGTAGTTTATGCCGAACTCGGTCATGGAGTCCACGTCCTTGAGCGGTTGCGTGCTGGCTCCGATCACCTGCAGCGGCCATTTCTCGCCCGCTGCACTCACCATGACCGTTACCACGAGCCGTTCTTTGCTGCAAGGCTCCATATTCACTGAGGCATTCGAATTCAGCGATGTTGTGCGGTGTCGGAGCTCGGTCTCGTCCAGATTCCAGATGCAGCTCAGCGGCACCTGAGCGAGTCGTTCTCTGATGATCTCAAGTCGTTGTTCTGGCTTCATACCTCGTGATTGATGCTGATCACGGTTCGTAGTGTCAAGAGCTCCATTGCCCAAGGTCACGGTGCCAGCGCCAACAGCAGCCGACGACTTTGGAATTGAACGGACGTTGCGGCGCTGCATGTAGCGGTGCAACCATCCGTTGGAGGCTTTAAAATCGCGGAGCGACTGCACGATCTCTTCATTCAGCTCACCTGCAAAGTCCGTGAGGATCTTCTGTCGAAACTCCATGGCTTTGGACTGCAGCACATCGCCTGTGATCTTCACAGTCGGCGCGTCGTTCTCCACCTGCAGCTGCCACTTGTACAGCATGTCCTCGATGATCGAGAGCTTGTGCTGGTACTGCAGCACCTTGCGTCGGTTCGTGCTCTCTGACAGCGTCTGCGCCGTGATGGCCGCCTTCTCCTTGACCATCTTGGTCACGGCCGTCCGCGAGACGCCGAACTTCTCAGCGGCGGCGCCCTGTGACCCGCCTTGCTCCACGAACGCCAGGATCTCCAGCTTCTCCACGTTGGTCTTGCGCACGCGACGTGGCTTGGGCTTGGCATTCGCTGGAGAGGCTGTAGATGACAGCGGTGCTATGACTGGAACAGTCGGCAGAGCTGCTGGCGTTGCGACTACTGGCGGCACTGGTGACTCAGCCTTCTCCTGCTTCTCCTGCTTGACAGAGACACTTACTGGAGCTGGCTCTTGCATGGCAACGTCTTCTGTGACCACTGGTGGTGCTTCTTCTTCTTCTTCCGCCGGCTGAGACTTCTCCGGAGTCGTCTTCGCTGTCGCAACTGTCACGGGGGCGTCTCGTACAGTAGCAGACAGCGCCACGCCCGCCAGAATCAACTCGCGCTCCTTCACCATCTTGGTCACGGCCGTTCTGGACACGCCGAACTTCTCCGCAGCCGCCACGTGTGTCCCGCCTTGCTCCACGAACTGCAGGATCTGCACCTTCTCCTCTTTGCTCTTGCGCACGCGTTTGGCTCGGTTCGCAGGCTCCACGCCGGGCGCATTGAATCCAGAGCCGTTGGCAGAAGACGCAGAGCGACGGCGCTCTGCTCGGCCGTTCGCTGCAGCTGCCTCTGCTTCAGCAGCTGACCGATCTGCCTTCGACCGAGTCCGCTTGCCAGTCGCTTCGCTCGGGGACGACGCCACGGACTTGGGCGAAGACTCCAAGGGCCTGGCGGCGTCCTTGCGCAGCTGGGCACTGGCTGCGGACGTCCGCAGTCGCTTGGTGGGCCCTGAGGACGCCGAGGCCTGCAGCAGCTCGTCCATGACTTGAAATGGGTCCGTCGCTTGGATCAGCGAGTCACTCACCTGGGGGGCCGCCACAAAGTGAGTGGGATGTCAGCCCGAAGGCACTGGCGCCAGAGTGACATCTCTCTACAAGAGCACAACCTACAGAAAAATATCAGGCCTCATTTTAGCCAATGGAAATGCGAATGTAGGTTGACTCTTGCTAGAAACGCACCACAAGCTACGGTACTTTGACTGGAGCATGTGGCGGTGCGCAGGCGCTGGGAATGGCGCGTGGCAGCGCCGCGTCGTGCGTCAAGCGCGCGTGCATGAGCATCCGCAATCGTTCGTTGCATCATCGTGTGGTAGTGTTCGCCTATCAGCTGCTCGTGCAAGTTGCACCGCTTCAAGTGCAGCGCTTGCGTCGCTACGTGGATCGGCGCTCGTGCGTCATGCGCGATCGCAGCTGGGCTCTGCCTTGAGCAGCCATGCTACGCTGTCAGGAGGCCGCACAGTGGCGCCATTCTCGTCCACATCGCTGGAAAAGACGGTCGAATCGATCTACCAGAAGAAGACGCCGCTGGAGCACGTGCTGCTGCGTCCAGGCATGTACATCGGCTCGGTTGAAGCCACCAAGGACACCATGTGGATGATCTCATCGCTGTTGTCGGACGCAGCGGCGTCTTCTGACACTCTGAGCATGAAGCAGCAGGCCGTGGAGTACGTGCCAGCGCTGTACAAGATCTTTGACGAGATCATCGTCAACGCCGTAGACAACAAGGTGCGCGACCCGACCATGAAGCATCTGGATGTGACCATTGACGCCGGCTCCAAGGCCGACGGCTTCAAACCGTGGATCTCGGTGCACAACGATGGATGCGGTATCCCCGTGCAGTTCCACAAGCAAGAGCAGGTCTACGTGCCCGAACTCGTGCTCGGTCATCTGCTCACGGGCTCCAACTTTGACGACACGAGCGCTCGACTGACCGGCGGACGCCATGGCTACGGCGCCAAGCTCACCAACATCTTCAGCCAGGAGTTCATGGTCGAGACAGGCGACAGCAAGACGGGACTGCGCTACAAGCAGGTCTGGAAGCGCAACATGCGCGAACGAGGCGAGCCCGAGATCACGCCCATGGCACCCGGAGAGACCGATTTCACGCGCGTGTCGTTCTCCCCGGATCTGGAGAAGTTCGACATGACCAAGCTCACGACCGGCATGGTGCGTGTGCTCAAGAAGCGAGTCTACGATGTGGCTGGCTGTCTCTCGGATGTGAAAGTCACGCTGAACGGAGACGAGCTGCCGATCTCAGGCTTCGAGTCGTACATCAAGGCGTTCCAGCACTCCACCACTACCATGGCTCTGCCGCTGCTGGAATCTACTGCTGACGATGCGAGCGCTGCCGCGGAGAACGTGGACTACATCTATTCGCGCGTGAACAAGCGCTGGCAGGTGGGCGTGCTTCCCTCGGACGTGGGCTTCGTGCAAGTGAGCTTTGTGAACGGCATGTCGGCGCTGCGTGGCGGCACCCACGTGAATTACATTGCGGACCAGCTCTGTCGCCGCATTGCCGACCATGTGAGCAAGAAGCACTCAGAGCTCGCGATCACGGCGGCGCAGGTCAAGCCGCACCTGGCGCTGTTCATCAACTGCATGATCGAGAACCCGACGTTCGACTCGCAGATGAAGGAGTACATGTCTTCGCGGCCGTCGACCTACGGCTCGTCCTGCATCCTCTCGGAGCGGTTTTCCAAGCACGTGATCGCAAACTCCGGCATCGTCGAGCGCGTCGTGGAAGCTGCCAGGACCAAGCAGCGTGCAGCGCTGATGAAGAAAGTGTCCTCGCCCCGTTCCAAGACCACTGTGAACGTGCCTAAGCTGGAGGATGCCAACCTCGCTGGCGGCGCCCGATCCAACGAATGCGCTTTGATTCTGACCGAAGGCGACTCCGCCAAGGCGCTCGCAGTCGCAGGTCTCGCGGTTGTTGGACGCGACAAATACGGAGTCTTCCCGCTGCGAGGCAAACTGCTGAACGTGCGTGATGCCACAGTCGCACAACTCTCGAAGAACGCCGAGTTCGCGCATCTGTGCACGATCCTGGGCCTCAAGATGGACGAAAGCTACGACACACTCGAGAAGCGCCAGCAGCTGCGGTATGGCAAGGTGATCATCATGACCGATCAGGACCACGATGGCTCGCACATCAAGGGCCTGCTCTTCAATCTGTTCCACACGTTCTGGCCGCAGTTGCTGGAGGCGCCTGAGTTCATCAGCGAGTTCATCACGCCCATCATCAAGGTCACTGCGCGCAAGGGCAAGAAGAGCGACCGCACGTTGAGTTTCTTCAGCTTGCCCGAGTACATGGAGTGGAAGAACACGCAGACTCCCGAGGAGCTCAAGCAGTTCAGCATCAAGTACTATAAGGGTCTTGGTACGAGCACGAGCGCCGAGGGGCGAGCGTACTTCCAGGACCTGGACAAGCATCTCGTGGACTTCCATTGGACTGGTTCCCACGACGGCAACGCTCTTGAGCTGGCCTTCAGCAAGACGCGAGCGGCAGATCGCAAGGAGTGGCTGCTGAACGAGTACTCGCCCGAGTCGTTCCTGGACATCAGCAAGGGCGTCGTCTCGTACCGCGACTTCGTGAACAAGGAACTGATCCAGTTCTCGCACGCTGACAATGCGAGATCGCTGCCGTCTGTCGTCGATGGGCTCAAGGTCTCGCAGCGCAAGGTTCTGTTTGCCTGTCTGAAGCGCAAGCTCACCAAGGAAGTCAAGGTCGCGCAGCTGGCCGGTTACTGTGGCGAGCACACAGCCTACCACCACGGCGAAGCCTCGCTGCATTCGACGATCGTCAACATGGCTCAGGACTTTGTTGGTGCGAACAACATCCCGCTGCTCGTGCCATCCGGCCAGTTTGGCACTCGGCTGCAGGGCGGCAAGGACGCCGCCAGTCCGCGTTACATCTTCACGTTCCTGCAAAAGTACACGCGCATGCTGTTCCCGGAGGAAGACGACGCGCTGCTGCAGTACATCGACGACGACGGATTCCCCGTGGAGCCGCTGCATTACGTTCCGATTCTGCCGATGCTGCTCATCAACGGTTCAGAAGGCATCGGCACAGGCTGGTCCACGTCGATCCCAAGCCACCACCCGATCCAAGTGATCGACAACCTGCTGCTGCTTCTGGACGCGGTGGAACTAGAGCAGCTGGCCTCGTCTGTGGCCTTGCAGAGTATGGCGCCCTGGTTCAAGGGCTTCCGGGGCGACGTGGTCCAGCACGGAGACCAGTCCTTCGTGACTCGTGGCCGCATTGAGCAAGTCAACACCACGACGCTGCGCATCTCAGAGCTACCGGTGGGCAAGTCCATCGAGGACTACAAGAAGTTCCTGTGGGACCTCGTGGCCAAGAAATCCATCCGGTCGTTCGCCGAGCACCACTCGGAGCGTGATGTGCGCTTCGACGTTACTCTGGCCAAGGCGGAGCTAGCGCGGTTCTCCACGAGCGGCAAGATCGAGCGCGAGAGCGAGGACTACGAGGCGCTCATCAAGCTATTCAAGCTGGAATCGAGTCTGAGCACGAGCAACATGCACGCCTTCGGCACGCACGGCAAGCTGGACAAGTTTGACAACAGCGAGGCCATCCTGCGTGCGTACTTTGGCGTGCGAATGCAGCTCTACCACGCTCGCAAGGCGCACTTGGAGCACAAGCACAGCAAGGAAGTGCTCAAGCTGAGCAACCGCATCCGGTTCATCGACGCCGTGGCGCATGGCGATCTGCAGACGATCCTGAAGGAGCGCACGCCAAAGGCCGAGATCATGGCGATGCTGAGAGACCAGGACTACACGCCCGCCAGTGTGTTCAAGGAGGAGGACGAGCGACTGCAGCCGAGCAGCAGTGAAGAGGAGGAGGAAGAGGAAGAGCAACAGAACGACGCGTACGACTACCTGCTGAACACGTCGCTCATGAGCTTCACGCAGGAGCACCTGGATCGGCTGCGCAAGGAGCACGAGCTCAAGCAGAGCAAGCTGGACGAGATCAAGGCGCTCACGCCGGCGCAGAACTGGCGCCAGGAGCTGCTCGCCCTGCGCCACACGCTGATGCAGGACAAGGAGTACAAGGTGGCTCCATAAGCGATACCTACCGTAGCTAGAGTTAGAGAAAGAACGTTCTCCAAGGAGCGCTCTGTCATTGGTTGAAAAGAAAGATAAAGAACTGCATTTCAGCCAATGAAAGACCTCCCCTGACTGAGTTTGTGGGAGTGAGAGGAAAATCATTCTGTGCTGGGGGGACAAGCGAAACGACTGAAGGTGCGGATGGCGATGGATCAGAGCGAGAGATGGAGCGCTGTAGCAGCAGCCAGAGGCAGATGGCGACATGCTACATATGCTGATGCTGTAGCGCTGTCTTTCTTGTATAATTTCGTGAAGTTCTGACGTCTGTGGCGTGCGTGTGAGCAGAGAAACCCATTCATTAGTCAAGTCGTCATGGCCCGAGCTGGAGCTGAGATCGTGATCGGTAAGCAGCGGAAGCGCCAGCGTCTGCATGGACACAACAGAGAGAGGTACTAATTCGGCGTCTCTGTGTCCAGTGCCGCGCAACTTCAAGCTGCTGGAGGAGCTGGAAAGCAGCGAAAAGGGCCATGGAGACATGAGCATCTCGTACGGACTAGAGCACGCAGACGACATCTTCCTCACAAACTGGATCGGCACGATCCTCGGCCCCGCTGGAGTACGTGACGCTCTGTATTTCTCTATCCACACCCATTCATGCGGCTGATCGCGTCACTTGTGCTGCTTGCAGACCTGCCACGACGGTCGTCTCTACAGCTTGCGCATCCACTGCGGCGACCAGTACCCGGACGTGCCGCCGGAGATCTTCTTCACCAGCCGCATCAATATGAGCTGCGTGGACCCGCAGACCGGCCGCGTGGACCCGCGTCGCCTGCCGGCGCTCATGAACTGGAATCGCAACAACGGCATCGAGAACGTGCTGGTGGCCGTGCGCATGGAAATGGGCTCGCCCAACAACCGACGTCTGCCGCAGCCGCCTGAGGGATCCAACTTTTAGACAACGTGACGTGCGCGCAGGCTTGCAGGAGCGACGACTGAGCTCTTGAAGGGGAGAGGAAGAGAGGAGAGAGATAGGAAGGAGATGCCGTGGCTCCGTCGTGGTTCAGGTGCTTTGAGGAACAAACAACGACAAAGACCTGCAAGAACGGTTGATGTGCTTGGTCTATTGCTATGTCTATTGCTATGTCTTGTTCGTTCAGAGTTCTTTGAGGCGGCGTGTCTTGGCGACCAGGAAGGGATACTGCACCAGATGCAGCAGCGTCGCGACGCCACGCACGAAGTCCATGCCGATGGCGAACGTGTAGAACGGCACTAGCGCATAGCCCAGGATCGACCACCAGGGCGACACCGGCCGCTCCAGAAACGGTAGCACCAGCAGCAAATACAGCAGAAGCTCTCGGGCCAGAGCGCACGTGACCATGCGGCTCTGCCACTGGTAGTCCCAGCGCATGAGCTCCTTGAAAATCGGATGCCACGTGTGTCGCAGCTCCACGAACCCAAAGTGGATCCCGGCCATGGTGATGCAGGACAGACCCAGCTCAAACTGCAGCAGCGCGTGGAAGCTCGGCACCAGCTGCGGATACACCCATTCCAGCGCCGTGTAGACGGCTGTCATGGCCAATTGGTCCAGAATGACCGACATGAAGCTCAGCACCGAGACCAACAGGCCGCTCTTGATCCACAGACTCACGCGGCGGGCCAGAACATCGCAGAGCATCATGAATGCGATGATACGCATGACTTTGACGCCCAGCAGCGGACTGCTGATGCCTGCACCATCGCGTTTGAGCTGCTGGAAGATCGCCAGCAGCAGGTAGATCAGCAGAGCGCGGACGATCTCCAGCAGCGGCGCCAGCGCGATGGCGAGGAAGTGGGCCACGTAGGATTTGTGCGAGACCACGTCCCAGTAGCGGGAAAAAACGTACACGTCTCGGCCGCTGGTCGTTCCGTTGGGCGTCGTGCGCTTGTAGGACTCTGGGGGCGAGAGGCAGCCGACGCAGAACTTGCCGTCTCTAGCAGCGCGGCGGGTCTGCTTGTGCATTGAAACGCAGTGCAGTACGCGGAACTCCTGCTTGCCGTGCTCCGAGACCTGGAGCGAGGCCACTGGAGAGCGCATCAGCATCTACAGCATGGGACCCAAGACGCCAAATAGATAGACAGACGAACCTTCGATCATGAACGGATCCAGCAGCAGCACGTCGTTGGTGACTCCCTTGGTGAAGAAGGGAGCGTGGCGCAGCGTCCCATTCGGCCGAGTCCAGAACAGATACGGATGCAGCAGGTTGTCTGTGTCCAGGTCAATGCTGCCTGCTCATTCAGCCGCCCCTGTCAGTCCAAAGGCTCAAGGTGCTCAATGCCGAGTGGGTCTCATCCTACCTGGAGAGCACCAGATCGTGACTTCGTCGCCTGCCAGCAGGATGTAGTTCTTGGGGAAGTGGAAGATCTTGCTGCTGTCGGAGCTGGAGATGGTGAATCCCGTCAGATCCACGGACTACAGAGCCACCAAGCGTCAATGATCAACAGGCATCGCACGACCATGAGAGAGAGAGAGCTCCTACGCGTTCGGAGGGATTGGAGATCACGAGCCACTGCTTGTTCACGTCCAGACGAGAGATGTACAGCTGCTGCATCACGATCTTGTGGCAGATCTGCATCGAGCCTCGCGCCACCTGCCGGTCCAGGCCCGAGAGCCGCAGCCTCCGCAGCAGTGGGTACTTCATCTGCCTCCGCTTGTGTGCTTTGATCGATAGACGCACACGAATCTAACTTTACGATCGTATTAGAAAGGATATGTATTCATAAAGTATCTGCGCATAGAAAATTCGTAGAAATGGATACTGGTTATGCGACCACGTATTAATTGTCAGAGGCTCGTTTCCCACCATGCTTAGTCGACAGTAAAGCGAATTTCAACCAATCCGTGATCGTCAAACGCTTCAGAAAGTGTTTTGGTTGGTTGAATTGAAGACAATCAAGGGACGCAGTTGATGCCATCATCATCCAACGGCGTAGATCGAATGGAGGACGAGGATCACCATGAGGGGCTGCTCACGGACGTGGGCTTCATGTTCGACGCCTGCATCGAGAAGGTGACCTGTCGCTTCGAGTACGGCGCCAAGGTCTCGATCCTGCTCTCCTACGTGCAGCAGGAGCCCGGCGCCATGCAGGTACGGCGTCTCTTCGCCTCCACGCGCACCTCTCTGCCCTGGTCTGATCCGTCTCCCTTGCATGTCATCGTGTCTCGCAGTCCGGTCACTACGTGTGGCCAGCGGCGCCTGCGCTCTGCGAGTACCTGGAGTCGCATGAGGACGCTATCCCCAACGGCAGCATCGTGGAGCTTGGCTCAGGCTGCGGCCTCACAGGTACGACAGGATGAATGAGCTGCATCATGAGCCATAGCTCACTGTGTGTCTCTAGGTCTTGCGGTGGCGCAGCTCAAGACGGACGCCACGGTCATCTTCACGGACCACGACCCTGGCGTGCTCAAGACCATCGAGCACAACGTGCAGCAGCAGGAGCGGCCGCAGGCCAAGTGCCTCACGCAGAGTCTGCGCTGGGGCCCGGACGGCGCCGAGGAGATCAAGGCGCTCGAGGGCGCACAGGGTTCGGGCGAGCGCTCGACCGACATGATCGTGGGCTCGGATGTGATCTACGCGCGCGAGATCGTGCCGCTGCTCTTCTGGACGGTCGACCGCCTGCTCACGCCGCGCGCGGGCGCCGTCTTCCTCATGTGCTCGAGCTTCGGCTACGACGACAACACCGAGGCCGAGATCGACGCGCAGTGCGCCAAATTCGGCTTCGAGCGCACGGTCATCCACTGCTCTCTGGACCAGAAGGGCTCGCGCATCCAGGAGTTCGCAAGACGGCAGCTGTAAGGAGACGGCTCGAGAGCTCTCGTGCACGGAAGGAAGGATTTATAACTGCATCATTAATCCCACGATTGCGCACTGGCGCCTTGCTTTCCATGCGAATGGAGAGGGCGAAGCGCTAGTCCGCAAAACTGTAGAGCTTGTGCGTTGTGATGTACTCGGCCACGGCCGACCCCACGGCCTCGCGCAGCTGCTCGATGTCTGTCATAGCCCGCACCTGAGTGGAGGAGAGGTCGCTCAGTGCTGGGTTGAACACGAAGCGGACGCGATCCGAGTCGTGCTCTGCTGCCGTCGTCTTGTTGTCGTCCTGAAATCCCTTGCGCTGCATCACCAGCAGCTGCACCAGCTGCAGGAGCTCGTCGCCACGCTTCCACTTGCCGTCGCGCAGGTCTGCGTACGTGTCGCCGCCCAGCAGCAGCGTGAAGCTCGCGTCCGGATTCTTCTCCAGCAGAAACTCCACGAGATCGATCGTTCCCGTGCGCAGATCCTGCTCGCCTCGCGCCTGCAGATGCTCCACGAGCTGCTTCTCGCTCTCCTGCACCTTGACCAGTGCGTCTGCCATGCCATTCCCAGTCAACCAGCTGATAGTATAGCGGTAGGAGACGAAGCAGAGCTCTTACCGGTCGTGGGCAGCGCCTGGATAGCCAGTTGGCACATGTTGACGCGGTGCTCAAAGGGCGCGAGGTGGCGCTTGGTCGAGTAGATGTGCTGGTAGACCGGCAGGATCCAGATCTCGTCGAACATTGGCTGGCAGAAGGCCACGACGCCCATGTGGCCCTGCAGCGCCGTCGGAGGGTTGGCCGACGTGCCGTAGAGCAGGATCTGGCGTCTCGCCATCGTCAGCATCAAGTCAGAATGAATGCCAGGGCGGCCGATCATAATGAGTTCATGTGGTCCACATGAAGAGCTCATCTCGGCAGGAAATGGCGCATAAGTGACCGAGTGACAGATGCGCGTGGTGCTGCAGCGCGTGACGAGCGGCAGCGTCCGTGTGGAGGGCGAGATCGTGGGCCAGATCGGCAAGGGCCTTGTCTGTCTCGTGGGCGTCGGACGTCAGGACACGGAGGAAGACGCCGAGTTCTGTTGCCGACGACTGCTGGTGAGGATTGCGCAATGCAACAGCCATTGATTGAGAGCTCTGTTGGCTGACAACGCTGGTCGTTACAGAACGCGCGCCTGTGGCCGGATGCCAAGGACACGCCCTGGAAGACGTCGGTGCTGAGCAATGGCTACGAAGTGCTGCTGGTCAGCCAGTTCACGCTGCTGGGCTACTTTTCCGGCAACAAACCGGACTATCACATGGCCAGTACGTCAATCAACCGCCATCATTGCCTGCTTGTCACCACACTGGTTACTCACTGGAACACTCGCTCTCAACAGTGTCACCGGAGCCTGCCAAGGCCTTCCTCGATGCGTTCTGCAACCGCGTGCGTGCCGCCCACTCGGCCGACAAGGTGGCCGAGGGCGTCTTCGGCGCCTACATGGAGGTCTCGCTGGTACGTAAAGCCAAAGAACTGCATGGGATCACAATCTAACGTCGCTTGCTTTCAGGTAAACGATGGCCCCATCACAATGGTCATCGACTCGAAGGATCGCAAGCCGCCAAAGGAATAAGCTCCCTACCTTTATTCATAGAGCGATGAATCGAGACAGACCGTTTGTCTTGATGTCCGTGATTGCTGCTTCTATTCCTGTGGACGAGGCGGTCTATGCTGCACGTATATTTAGAGTCTCTCGGCCATGGGCTCAGCCCTCTGCAAGATTAGCAACGACGTTCTCCAGCCATCAGGGATGACTGCGCCGCTGGGCTTTGCCAAGGTTCTCCATGGAACAGAGCGGCCGGGCCATGGACCCATCTACCGGTCGATCCTGGAGCCCCAACTGCCCATTCCACCCGATGCAGAGAATCTGGAGAACCCTTTCGTTGGACTCACGCGGGCTCAGGCTGAGAGCATCCATCACGCATTCCAGCAGTGCATTGCCGAGTTTGCAGACTTGCCGTGCTTCGGATGGCGGCCGATCATGGATGGAGAAGCTCAGGCGTTCGAATGGCTCACGTACTCACAGGTATGTGCTTGTGATACGACTGCGTGCTCTGGAAAGCCTCATTGCGAAGATGTTTAGATCGGGACCATGGTTGCCCATGCCAGTGCTGGGCTGTGGCATCTGCAGCTGCTGCCACTGCGTGATGGCTACCGAATGCTCGGCATCTACATGAAGAATTCGATCGACTGGATGGTAATGGAGCGTGCTGGCTACGCATACAACGGCTCGATCGTTGCGCTCTACGACTCACTCGGCCCAGACTCGACCGAGTACATTCTCAACCAGACCGAAATGGCCACGATCGCGTGCACGATCGTCGAGCTCAGGAAGCTCACGCAGGTCCGTTTAGCTTAGTAAGACCGCTCCCTTAGGCCTCTCTACTTACCTTGGTCTTCTGAACAGCTCATTCCCAAGTGTCCATTCCTCAAGGCCGTGATCCTCTGCGGTGACGCGACTGACGAGCAGATCGTCAAAGACGCTCGAGCAGCCAATCTTCGCGTCGTGACTCTGGCTGAATTGAAGGCGACAGGAGAACAGAACCCATCGGAGTTTGAACCGCCCACAGCCGACTCGATCGCGACCATCATGTACACTAGCGGCACGACAGGCGAGCCCAAAGGCGCGATGATCAGCCATCGAGCGATCCTGAGCTCCTCGGCCTCGACCAACGATTATCTAGGCAAGAGTCCATACCCGTTTGCTAAGGACACGGCCGTGTATCTCTCCGTCCTGCCGCTCGCGCACATTTACGAGCGCACGGTGCTGGCCAACATGGTCACGCGCGGTGGTCGCGTCGGCTTTTCTCAAGGCAATCCAGCGAAGATCATCGACGACGTGCGTGCCTTGAGACCCACAGTCTTCTGCGCTGTGCCTCGCCTGCTCAACCGGATGCACGACTCGATCCAGGCCAAGATGGCGGCCGCACCTGCTCCGATCGCCAAGATGTTCTCCACCGCGCTCTCAGTCAAACTGCGTCGGTTGCAGAAGTATGGAGTCCACGACCACGCGTTCTGGGACCGCGTCTTCTTCCGTCGGATCACTGAGTCGCTGGGCTTCGATCGATGCAAGCTCATCACATGCGGATCAGCTCCGCTCTCGCCGGACGTTCTGGCGTTCTGTCGCGTGGCGTTCTGCCTGGACGTACTCGAGGGCTACGGCCAGACCGAGACCTGCGCTGGCATGACGGCTTCGCACTTTGGGGACAATTCCGGTGGCTTTGTGGGCGGCCCAGCGACGTCGGCCGAGATCAAGCTGGTCTCAGTGCCCGAGATGGGCTACGAGGCCACAGACCGCGTGCATGGCGACGACCTGGCTCGCATCAAGTGCATGGGGCGGGGCGAGATCTGCATGCGAGGGCCGGCGCTGTTCCACAGCTACTTCAAGCAGCCGGACAAGACGAGAGAGGCCATGGACGACGAAGGCTGGCTGCACACGGGCGACATCGGCCTCTGGTCGCCGCTGGGCCAGCTCAAGATCATCGACCGCAAGAAGAACATCTTCAAGCTGTCCCAGGGCGAGTACGTGGCCCCCGAGAAGGTCGAGTCGGCGCTCTGCACGTGTCCGAGCGTGGCGCAGATCTTCGTCACGGGCGACTCGTTCCACTCGCATCTCGTGGCCATCATCGTGCCTGACGAGCCTGTGTTCCGGGGCATGGCCATTCGCAATGGCTTCGATCCGAGCGTGCTGAGTCTGCAGCTGCTGTGCGATCAACCTCTGCTCAAGACCATCGTGCTGCAGGAGCTGGACGCCGCGAGCGTCAAGGCCAAGCTCTCGGGCTTCGAGCGCGTGAGACAGATCTACCTGCACCATGAGCCGTTCACGGTCGAGAACGAGCTGCTCACGCCCACGATGAAAGTGCGACGAGCGGACGCGCAGAAGGCCTTCAAGAAGCAGATCGACCAGCTCTACGAGCTCTCGGGCGACAGCATCGCGGGCAAGAACCTCACGCAGCAGTGACAGAGAGTGAGAGCTATAATTCCAAACACACACGCCCTCAATGGGCCGGGCGTCGTATATTTTATCAGCATCCTTCTTCTTCTTTCTTGATACGGCGCGGGTCACAGAGAAGCAATACTGGGCATGGAAGGCGCGTCCAGTCAGACCGAGAGGCGTCGTAAGGCTGCGTCCTGTTCGCCCGGCTTGCGCATCCTGCCTTCCACGACCGCTTGTGTCCTCCGTGAATCCACCCGCACGCATGTAACTTGAGCATTTATTCGTCGTCCTCCTCAGCGCCCACGAGCGTCGGTCGCTCGCCGATCTCCGTGCGCTCGAACTTGTAAGGTCCGCTGTGGTGGTCGCCGTGGTCGCCATGGCCGCCGTGGCCGTGGTCCCACGGGTGCTCCAGGCCCTGCAATGCGCACAAGAGAACCACGGAGTGAGCTACAGAGCGCAATACATACAATCGTCATCAAGCGGAGGAGCTTACGAGCACGACGCGGCCGTCCTGCTTGGCGCGCCAGAAGACCCAGAGCCAGAGCATCGTGCCGTAGGCGATGCCGAGGTTCTTGTGCACGGGGCTCACGTGGAAGTGCATGCCGAAGGGGTACTCCTTGCCGTGGGACGAGTGCGAGGCCATGCCGCGACGGGCGCCGGCGCTGGCATGGGCGGAGCGCTGCGCCAACAGGCGACTCGTGAAGGAGACGGCGGCGCGCATTGCGTTCTCTTCTAATGGAGGCTCCCCCTTTTTGGTGGTCTGGCTGGGGCCGCTCGCCCCTCATGGAGCCATGCGATTCGCTGAAAATCACGTTTTAAGAGATATGATTCGTGGATATTCCGTTTGGCAGATCGTTGATTCCGACCTGCGATTGGACAAAAAGGGGATGGATAAGTTGACGCCAAGAGCTCAAATGCATCTCATGGATGACCGGTTCACGGGCCGATGCCGCGTTCCGGCGGCTGCCATGATGGCCAAAGGCCCAGCCATGAGCTCGTATCTGGCAGTCAAGGCCTCGGATGCTAAGCAGCTGGACTCGTTCTTCCTCTGCAGAGCAGCGTTGCAAGCGCCGGATCTGTCGTCTACTGGTGGCTGCGCGTCGTTTGATGGCTGCGTTCGCGTTCCTGCCAAGCTAGCCAAGCGATTAGCCATCGCAGATGCTGCATCAATAGAAGAGGAGCGATTGCATTGGATCCCACAGGAGCGGATACGCAGCGCTGTGTCTGTTGTGCTGGACGTGGCGTCGGATGATGCCGCCAAGGTGCACGAGTATCTGCAGGACCCAGCGTATCGTCAGCTTCTGCAGCACACACTGCGGCACAATCTCCTGGTCTGCAGGGGCGCGACCGTGCGATTGCCAATGCCGCCAGCCGTAGCATCGAACGCAGGCGCAGTCGCGTCGTTCAAGGTCTCGGCCGTGTACCCAGACGCCGACTTTGTCTACGTGACTCCGAGCTCTCGAGTCACTCTGTCATCAGCGGAAGACGAAGACGCAGGATCGGAAGCTCAGCCGATCGATGTGGATGCATCGCCAGACCAAGAGCCAGCGCTAGTGGCTGGTACAACCGCTTCCAGAATGGGCGGAATGGACTCAGAGCGCAGGGCGCTACGTGAAATGATCATGATGCCCGTCACCATGGCCGAGCTCAGCGGACAATGGGACATCGAGTTTCCCAAGGGACTCTTGCTTTGTGGCCCGCCAGGCGTAGGCAAGACGCTTTTGGTGCGCACGGTTGTGCAGGAATGCAGTGCCGAGGTGCCGCTGCTGCTCAAGGTTATCAACGGCTCCGAGATCCTTACGAGCGGCATTGGTGACGCCGAGCAGGCGCTGCGCAACATTTTCCAAGAGGCTGCAGCACACGCACGCGCTACCAATGGAGCTGGCGTAATCTTCATCGACGAGCTTGATGCGCTTTGTCCAGCCAGAGATACGAACGGCACGATGGCGCACAGTCGCATTGTCGCGCAGCTGTTGACGCTGCTCGATGGTGGAGTGAACAAACATGCACGAGAGAACGTCATCATCGTGGGTGCAACGAATCTCCCCAACAACATCGACCCAGCACTGCGTCGTCCTGGGCGATTCGACCGCGAGCTGTTCATCTCGCCTCCGGATCCGACCACGCGCAAGCACATCTTCCGTGTGCATCTGCAAGACGTTCCATTGGGAGATGACGAAGCCAAGGAGAGAGTGCTCGAGCAATTGGCTGAGAAATCGATCGGCTATGTCGGTGCAGATATTGCTGCGCTCTGTCGAGAGGCTGTCGCAGTCGCCACAACGCGACAGTTCGTGGCCATGCGCAAAGACCAAGAGCTGGATCGGTGGTGGTCCGACTGGAAACGCCATGGACGAGCGCTCACAGATTCCAATCTGGTCTCGGTCGTGTCTGGTAACGCCTGGCGAGCCAATCCACTGGCAATCCCGCTCTGGTTCCTGTCCCAACAACGACAAAGTGGTGTTTCGACAGGCAGTGCCAGCTTCTTCTCCTTTTTGCTGGAAGGGGACACTGCGAAGCATGACAAGCAGAAAGAAAGCGACCAGTTGGTTGAAAAGCAACTTGAGCAAACGCTTCAGGCGTCTTCTTTCCAAGTGACCATGGGCGATTTCGAGCAAGCTATGCAGGTGGTCGTGGCGTCCAGTCTTCGTGGGGCCAGTGGATTTGCGTGAGTCTTGGTGGTCGCTTCGCTTTCCTTCTCTGTTCTGTACTCATCTTATGTGGTTGTATAGCAAGAACTTTGATCGTCTGGGCTGGGACAGCATCGGAGGCCAGAGCGAGACCAAGTTGGCGCTGCAGCAGGCGCTGGAATGGCCCATCAAGTTCCCTCAAACATTCGCACGTCTGGGCGTCAAGGTAGGACGCCAAGCTTCGATCATCCAGATGAATCAACCTGACTTTTGATGCTTCAACCAGCCTCCGCGCGGCGTTCTGCTCTACGGCCCTCCAGGTTGCAGCAAGAGTTCAATCGTGCGAGCAGCAGCGCACTCGAGTGGTGCGACGTTCCTGTCTCTCTCGGCCGCCAACGTGTTTTCTCCGTTCTTCGGTGACGCTGAGGCCGCCGTGCGTCAGGTCTTCCGAGATGCACGTGCAGCTTTGCCCGCGATCATTTTCTTTGACGAGATCGACGTGTTGGTGGCCAAGCGAGAGTTTGACGGATCGGACAGTGGGCAATCTGGTCCCAGCACAGCACTGCGAGTGCTTTCGACCATGCTGAACGAGATGGACGGAGTTGAGTCGTCCGACGGTAAGCCACTGGAAAAGCAACACAGAGAGATAGAGAGAGTGCTCATCACCTGCTTGACGTTGCAGGTCTCTTGGTCATCGGAGCTACCAATCGGCCGGACTGCATCGATGCGGCATTGATGCGTCCAGGACGCTTTGACCGCATTTTGTTCGTTGATCTGCCCTCCGAAGCCGATCGCGTCAAGATTCTGCAGATCCACTCCAAAACCATGCAGCTTGATCCAGACGTGGATCTGATCGAGATCGCAGCGCAGACGCCGTTCTTCAGCGGTGCCGAACTAGAGGTGCGCTCTCTTCCATCCTACCAAACTCAGTTGCTCGCCTTCCGTTCTAACTTGCGTTTTACTATTGCAGAATGTCTGTCGCGAGGCCGCTCTGCAGTCGCTTCGAGAGTCCATTCACGCTGAGACCGTGGGCATGCGGCATCTCCTGAGTGCCGTGCAAGGCATCACGCCTGTGTCTTCAGACCACACGATGCTGCAGTATCTAGACTTCGCAGACAAGATGGGCCATCTGAGCTGAATGAAGAAATTTGAGCTATTGCGATTACATCAGACGACAGAACGCCCGTCTAAAGACAGTGCATCAATCTAAATCAAAGCAGGAGCTGGCCGCCGTCGATGAGCGAGACCTTGTGCTGCAGATCGATGCCGTCGCGAGCCACACCGGCGGCTTCCATCTTGTCCACAACCTCAAAGCCCTCGACGACTTCGCCGAACACGACGTGCTTGCCGTTCAAGTGCGGCGCCGGGCCGAGCATGAAGCAGAACTGGCTGCCGTTGGTGTTGGGGCCAGAGTTGGCCATCTGCAGAATGTAGCGCTTCGAGTGCGTGAGTCGCAGTCCATTGGGTTCGTCATCTAAGAGTCAATCAGTGGAGATGATGAGCGAATTGGCTCTACACGCAAGAGACCACGCAGACAGAGACGTACCGAACTTGCCGCCGTAAATGCTGCGGCCGCCGTAGCCCTTGCCGGTCGTAAAGTCGCCGCACTGGACGATGAAGCCCGTGAGAATGCGATGGCAGACGCTGTTCTTGAACGCGTAATCCGGCCCCTTTTCTCCCGTCGTGAGCACTCGGAAGTTCTCGGCCGTCTTGGGCACCAGGTCGCTGTACAGCTGCGCAAAGAAGCATCGATCACATGAGCTTTCCATCCAACTAGCCCTTCATACCACTCCAAGAGCACCTACCTCTGCGGTCACTCGTCCAACGTACACGTCGTCGATCGCCACGTCCAGCCAGACGTACGTGCGCTCTGGGTTGCGTCGCCAGGAGCGTGCAGCCGCAGTCGCGTCGGCTTCCTTCTCCTGCGCGAGCCGCTCGTTCTCCGCCTGCAACTCTTCCTTGGTGGCAGACCGGCCGCCCACAGCGACCTGCTCCTTGTCCAGCACCTTGGGATCCGGTGTGACCGTAGCGCCGGGTGCAATGGACGCAGCAGCAGCTGCCAGCGCTAGAGCCGCCGCCGCTTGGGCTTCTGCTTCGGCCACAGTCGCGGTCGAAGCGGGCGCTGCTGTGGTCGCCTCGGGCGAGAAGGAGAAGAGCATGTTGATGAGCACGAAGTAGCAGACGAACACCACGACGATGGCGCCCACGATGAGCTTGCGCAGGTCCAGCGAGGCCGGCGCCGGCCGCTTGTCCGCCCGACTGCGGGGCAGCATCTCGATCTTGGGCGTGCGGGCGGCAAAATGGGAGGGCTGACCTGACTGACTAGAACTCGAATAGTGCGCTTTCCTTTGTTCGATTAAATACGACGTATTATGCGTTGTTTTAGTAACGCTGCGTTTTACTAAGTAAGAATGTGTGAGACAAGCAAAGGGACATGAGACCATGATCATGACATGATGATGGCGCGATCTTGACTCTGGATCGTCTTCAAAGGCCAAATTTGTACCTGATAAGACCACGAAGTGCGTCATTCTTTCATGATGCAGGTATATTTATGATGGGAGAGAATGCGCACAGACAGCTCCTGGCCATCGGATTGCTGTCTTTACCGCTTGATCACTTAACATCATCAGAACGACGATGCACGCTCGACTGGCTCACTTTCCGTTTCGCGCATCCTGTGTGACTCGGTCATATCGACTGCCGCTCACGCGAGTGCTGCAGTACCGTAGCGTTCAAGTCGGACAAGAGACCGCTTCCATCATGGGCTTCCACATTCCAGACGCAGCTCCAGCGCTGCACCAGCGAGACCTCCACGATGCACCTCAAGCGTCATCTTCAATGTCGACACAGACGGCCGAAGCGCCCTCGTTTGCACCGAATTTCAGTGCTGTGGCTGCTAGAAGACGCCGCAATGCGCTTGTGCCAGTGCTAACGCTCGATGTGGTCGGATCTCCTCGATCGCCTTACGTCTGCCTTACGCACAACCACCGACTCGAGCTCATGCAGCAGTTCGACCGCCAACAGCGAGAGCAGCAGACGTCCTCTCACGTCCACATAGAGACTCACACGGAGACGTCTTCCATCCGCCCAAGCGCAGGCAAGCAGACAAGGCGCTCACATCCAGCACACGCGCCTTCCAGCTCTTCCTCCTTCTTTGCGCAGCCATGAGAGCCATCCGTCCGACTCAGCAGACGCGATGTCATGTGGCGGTTTGTCAGGTCAAATACTTTTTGAGTGTTTTTAGGTGGGAAGAACTAATCTTACCATGATCCACAAAAGTAGTCCCTTCACAACTTGTGTCTCTATGGTTTTGTACAATTCTAATGTGACATACCATACTAAACACGCCATCGGTTTAGACAGGGTCGGCGCTCTTTGGAAGGGGGAGGGAGACCGGTTGTTCTACCCAGCGACCGAACGGACCAGCACCGACAGCACGCAGCACGCCATGAGCAGCTTCGCGGCGCCGGGCGTCACGGCGGCCGAGCGGCTCGCGCAGTTCGTGCAGCGCCACAGCCTACCGCTCGACACGCTGGCGCGGCAGCTGGACTGGCCCACGGCCCAATTGCAGCAGTACCTGGCGTCCGAGACACGGCGCCACCGCGCGCTCGCAGACGTGCGTCATTCGCCAGCAGCTACGTAGGTTGATGGGAGACTGACGCGTCTCTGGTGGCTCTGAACAGCAAGAAGACCAGGCTGTGGAGCGAGTGCTGACGCGGTATCAAATCGCTCTGGCACAGCGTGTGTTGACGAACGCGCCGTCGAAACCTCTTGCACCGGTGTACGCGAGTCAGCGGCGGACCAGTGCGCCTGCGCAGGTAGGAATGGCAATAAACCCAAGCAGCGTGTGTGAGGATCACTGGTCTCATGTCTATGTGACGGCTGTGCTTGCAGTTTGGCCACTATGCGAAGGACCGGAAGAGCATTCTCATGGACGATGACCATAACGGTGTTGCGGTGAGTCTCGCGCTCTTGCGTCGCCACGATCTCTGAGCAGGCGCTGATCTTCGTATGAGCTTTAGAGTGCGGAATTCGAGACAGCGCATGGAGCGAATGGCCACAACCGCAAGCGCAAGCGGACAATAGTAATGAAAGAGCCCAGGTCACACAAGGCAGACAAGGCAGCGTCGCGGCTCAAGCCGTCTCGAGACATGCTCTGTCCCATCCGCATCGATGTGGATGTAGATGGCATGCGATTCCAGGACACGCTGCTCATCAACGCGTACGTTGCATACAATGGCTACACCAAACACCAGCACTTCATTCACAGCTTTCCTTGTGCTTGCAGAGCCACAACGACGCTCTCGCCGGAGGAGTTTGCTGCTCAGATTGCGCGTGATGAACGTCTGACTGAAAACGTCAAGGTAGATGAGGCGCAGCTGCTCACTCCCTTGGTCTGTTTCAGCTTGGATCTCATGCTTCTACGACTGCAGGACGCCATTGCCGAGTCCATTCGACGCCAACTGCTGTCCTTCACGTCCTACATTGACGCTGAAGCGGCAACTTCCGTGGACATTCGGCCGATTTTTCTGGATTTGATAGTCGACGGCATCTCGGTGGGTTGTCCCTATCTGTTCCTCAAGCGCCACGTCTGACCGTCCGACTGATCGGCTGGCGTATCTTGTTGACAACTGTAGCTCCAAGACCAGTTCGAGTGGGATATCAACAACGAATCCTCCGCAGTTCAGGCTTTCGCCAGCACGGTTCGTTCTGTGTCAATTGAAGCCTGCACGTCTCTTGAAGCACAGGTCTCAGTGTGTATCTGCCTGCTCTATAGCTGTGTGCAGACCTGAACTTGCCTGGCTCGTTCGAATGCGCTATTGCCTTTTCCATTTGCGAACAAATTGCGGCCTATCGAATGGCTGTGTATGCCGAGCCCTGGATCGGCACGAACCTGTCGCGGGGCAGCGCCTCCCTTGTGTCTAAAGTGTACAGCATGCCGCCACTGGAAGGCGTTATTCGAGACATCGATGAGACTAGTAAGACCACAGCTGAAGGATTATCATTTGCAATGGTGTGGTTTACTGATGTGATTGTGACATGCAGACCAATGGCAACCGGTCCTCAGCGAGTTATCAAGAGAAGAGCAGCAGTATTTATCAGCCAGATGTGAATCTCGAAGGAGGTAGGACCAGATCCAAATGCTATATGCCGATCGACTCGATAGCTAACGGCCTTGCATTGTTGGAAATTCAGTTCGACGTCTTGGCGAAAGCCTGTGCTTCCGAACCATCATCGCTCCATTAAACAAAGAGCTCGGCCGATGCACAAGGTCAGACAACTCGACGGGCGACACGTTTTGGCTGTGCATTCACTCACGACCTAGTCTGTGTGTCGCTCGCTTATCACAGGAAATGAAGGGACCGCGGCCTATCAATCCGTTCATCATGTTCTGCCAGGTGCAGAAGGACATGTTTCTCAAATCCAAGACGAAACGATCGGCAGCCGACACGCGAAAGATCATGGGCGACATGTGGCGCAAGTGCTCAGACGAGGTACGCAAGCTGCTCTTGCTGTGCGTTGAGGGCTCACACACTGAATTCCCTTTCAATGACAGGAAAAAGAGCATTACGCTCAGCTCACAGAGGTGGAAAACGAAAAGCGTCGGCGTGAGCACATTTTAGAGACGCGCGATCGCGCAATTGCTGACTGGGAAGAGGAAGAAGCCAAGCGACGAGGCCTGATGGGGCAAAGTGTATTGGAGGCCTCGACAGAGCACTTGCGCGGTCTTTTGTTGGAGGTGAGATTGAGTCTCATTTGACACGGATTGTTCTTCCTTGCTGATCTATCGTCTGGATCTGTAGGCGTACATGAGCGACCGTCATGAGATCGACATCAAGAGAGAACGAGCATGACACCTCAGCGCGTGTAGATAGAGCGACCAAAGTCAAAAGACATTTTAAATCGGACCGTGAACGTCCGGCATCCAGTCATTCTTGTCTCTTCTCTCTGTCAAAGGCTAAAATGCGTGCGACTCTCCGCTTTAGTCGTAGATCTCAACGCCAGTGGCGTCCAGGATCTCCTGGCGCAGCAGCTGGACCATCTCCGTCTTGTCTCGCGTGTTAATCCACGTCTGACTCGCGGCATCGTACTCGTAGCGACGAGGACCACTGCACGACAAGTCAACACCATTAGCATCAATTCTGCACCAGAGCCATCGCAAAACAGCCTTACCTGATCGGAGACGACCACCAGATCTGTCGGTTCGGGATCTGTCGGTTCAGCACCCACGTGCCGTCGCTGCCCAGGTCGATCTTGAGCACTCCTTGCTGTCATCCCAAGCGCAAATCGTAAGTAAGTTGGATCAGCAGCGCAAGCCAAAGCGAAGGATCCTACCGAGAACGAGATGTCCGAGTCCTCAAGCATGACTTCCACGCCGTCCAGCCAGTCCAGGATGTCGTGCAGCGTGCTGTCGGCCAGCTCCATGAAGCGGCTTTCGTCCAAGAACTCGGCTTGGCTGTCCGCGTCGCTGGAGAAGTGCGCAGCAGGCATTTGCGTCCAGGGCTGGACACGCACGGCCGCCACAGACGCACGCGTCGCCAGCAGCGGAGAGACTACAGTCGAGCGCAGCGCCATGGAGCGAGTGCGCGTGGCGCTGCGCAGGAGCGACTGGCGCAGCAGCCGCATCGGGGTCGTCGTCATGGTCATGTGAGGCACCAGCGAAATCACGCGATGGCCATGAATGATGGTCGAGTGAGCGTTGGGTGTTTTCAGCCAATGGTATTGATTCAGGATCACACTATCAGCCAATCAGATATCTCAAATTGGTTGCATAGATCGAAGAGGTCCACGGAAGACTGATCAGCATGGCCAAGAAGAAGCGCAGCGGAGGAGCGACTGCTGCTTCATCCGGAAGCTCCACGCCCGCGTCACGCGCGCCTGCGACTCGTGACCTGCTGCCATCGGTGCCTTTCAGGCCGGTGGACGTGGAGAAATCGGCCGCGTCGCGTCATTATGAGGAGCTCCTGGCGGATCCGGTGCACACGCCATGGACTCTGGATCGCTCGCTTTGGCTGCACAGCGTTGTCGCCATGTTCGTGCACAGCGCGTTGATATATGATGAGGTGCGATATCTATGCTTGTTAGTTATCAGAGACAGATGATCGACTGACGCCTGTCTTGATGCAGGATCTTTTAGGAGAAGAGATGGCGCTGTTCGCGTGGACTGCGCTGTGGATGGGTCGCCCTGTGCTCTTGTCCGCATTCCTACCCGAGCCAAACCTCAATAGCTCCTGGAAGCGTCTGGTGGGCTGGCGCGTCGCCTTGGCAGTCGGTCTGCTAGGTGAACACGTCGTGCGTCTCATACGACAGAGCGATGAGTCCGTGGCTCTAGAGACCATTGTGATCGTGTTGCTGCTGTACGCGCATTCTAAGAGACTGAGAGTGATTGTGGCCGTAAGCTCATTCGTGTATTGCTCTATTGGTGTAGGCTGCTGCTGGAATCGCTCGCGACTTGGTCCTGCTGGAAGACCAAAGCGAGCTCATCGGTCTCGCAACTCGTACTCTCAAGCATTGAGCTGCCGTTCCTGGTCCTGGCGTTCTCCAGACAGATCAATCGAGTAAGTGAGATCATCCTCTGCTGAGAAACCAAAGCTATTGAGTGACTGACCATTTCCTAGAGGGAGTTCCTGATCTACGACCAAAAAGCCGTCGCTCTCGTGGGCGTGACCGTGTTTATCCAGACGGTATCTCTGCTGAGCGCCAAGTACTTGCTGCTTACAGGCTCTGGGGAAGACTCTGCCCAGGTCGCACTTGATCAGGAACGCCGAAAGAATTTACTGCAGGGTCTTCGTCAGTCCATGGAGACGTTTGGCGCCAGCCTCACTCTCCCAGTGGCCAAAAGCCCGCGGAGGAAGAGGCATCAAAAGGCCAACAAGCTTCGCAATGAAGAGCAATCTTCCTCTGCATCTGCACTCACTACCGATGGCCGCACGCCAACACCAGTTGAGCGATGGATGACTGCGCCATCGCGCCGCCGCCTGCTCTTGGGGATCGTCCTGGCGCAAGTGTTTCTGCTTACAACACAAGTCATCTTGTCTGCAGGATTCCTGCTTTCATGGGAAATCATCAGGTACCAACTCTGTCTCTGCCTCATGGATGCAAGTATTACGAGTGCTTATCACTGACTTGGCTCGTTCTCTGCTATAGCGTTCTCATGCTCAGCAGCTCGCACGTGCTCTGGCTGCTTCTCCAGGTCTACATCAAGGCCGTGCAGCGATTTCCCATGGATCTACATGTAGACCCGGCTGTGGCTCTCGATCTGAACGCAGAGCAGCGACAGGATAATCATAGTCCATGATGGTTTGTTGCTGAACTATGAGCCGGCCCTGCTGGCGTCGGATCGCTCCTGTTGCGCACGCTTGGCGGCCTGGCAGCAGTCGTAGTAGCGCGCGATCACAGCCTCGCACCTGCTCTCCTGGTAGTTGCGCTGCTGCAGACAGAACTGGATGGCGCACGCAGCCTTCTTGCACTGCGTCTCGCAAATGTCCGCACTCTGGCGCTCCATTTGATATCAGAGACTATCAAAAAGCGTACTAGTAAGGTGTTATTTCTCATAACGGACATGCACATGGCCAAGAACAAAGTGGTGATCTGAATCGAACGAGAAGAGAGATAACGAAGGCTTAAGACGTCTGCTTCAAGATCAAACGATGCAAAAAGCCACCATCCACTGCAAGACAGCTTCCAGTGGCCCCTGATCTCTGTTAATGCATAACTAATGGGCCAAGAACAAGGACAATCACGCAGCGCGTTCTTAGACGGTGTCGGAGCCGGCGGCCTCGCTCGTGCTGACTGGCGGCTCGTAGTCCGGCACGCCTCGCGTGAATGAGGGATGCTGTGCGTTTTCAAAGGCAAATGAATGCGCCATGAAGAGTGAGAAGGACACAACTGATGGGAATGGAAGCGGGATGCGTACCTTGGTGATGACGTAGTAGTTAAAGTACGCGTTGGAGAAGCCCATGAGCGAGACGAGAATGCCGTAGACGCCGACCATGCCCAGAGGGAAGATCGAGATCCTGTGTCACAGATCGAGTCAGCATGCCTTTGTCATCTCCAGCCTTCATACGACGGACGTACATGCTCAGGAAGAGGCAGCGACCCCAGGGGTTGTACATGAAGCCGAAGCTGTCGCGAAGCTTGAGATCCACCATCTGCGTGCGCATCTCGTAGCCGATCAGGAGCAGCGCAAAGAAGCTGAGAGTGCAGACGACAAGATGTAAGCACCAGACACTTGATGAAAGAGTGAGGAGAATGAGCCCAGCCTACATGGTGTAGACCACAGACAGCGCATCCGCCATCACGTCGAACGCGTCGCCCGACGAGATGATTTGAGCCACAGCCAGCGCGATCATACAGCCGCCGACGCCCAGATTGATGCCGCGAATGGCAGCCAGCACACCCGAGACAGACGAGCCCACGATGCTAATCAGACGTACACCAAACGACCTCTAGTGAGCTCTCTCTGTATACAACAAGACCTGACTCTCCAGGCGAGCTGCTTAGAGTGACGTACATGGCCCTGGTCTTGGCCTTAATCTCTTCCCAGACCTCACTGAGCGAGATGGCGTCCGCGTGGTTCGTGACCTTATCAGCAGCCGACGGCGGCGGAGGCGGCAGCTTGAGGTCGTCCGGGTTCAACGGCGGGAGCTTTCCATACGTCGCGCTGCTTGCGACACACACACACAGACAGAAACGGTGAGCGCTTGCTTCCCATCACCATCTCCACACACACAAAGGCCCACCTCTCGGCGATGCCGTTGCCGGCCGGACCGGCGCTCAAGACCGACCCGCCGAGCACGGATCCGCTCACTGGATTGGCCGTGACCATCTCTTGCATATACGCGATCTCTCTCTCTCTGTGGACACAGCAGACACGCAGACAGCCAAGAGACCGAGTCCTTCGCCTTCTGACTTCTTCGCCCTCGTAAGAAAACCGAAACGAGAGAGAGAGAACCCATGGCCAGGTGAGGGAGATACCGGTACTCTACCGATCTGAATCTTACCACCGGTTCCATACCGGTACTTTCCCTCGGCTCCCCATTTTGCTTCATCTTGAGTATGGACGTGACCGTGGGCTGCCGAGTGGCGTATGCGCTGGGCAAGTCCGGCGTCGTGCGGTACATCGGCCCCACGGACGTAGCGCAGGGCGAGTGGGTCGGCATCGAGCTGGACAAGCCCGAGGGCAAGAACAATGGCGAGCTCAACGGCCGCGTGTACTTCACCTGCGAGCCCAACCACGGCCTGTTCGTCAAGAAGACGATGGTAAGCGCTCTCTAGAGAGATGGAGGCGGCTCAAGCTCACTTCTTATGGTGCGTTGTGTATAGATCAAGAGCGTTCTGTCTCGCCCTGGGGAAACGATGACCACAACGCGGGCCTCCACTGCGCAGGCCTCGTCGACGGCGCCCGGATCGACCTCGAGCCGCTTGCAGCAGCTTCGCGATCGTCGTGCGACGACAATCGGAACTACTGGCGCGCCCTCCGTAGCGTCCACGCCTAGATCCGCGTCATCTGTGTCGTCATCTACGAGCTCTGCCGGGCGTGGAATGTCGACGCCTCCCACCAGCAGCTCAGGTGGCGCAGCTTCTTCAGCTGCGTCGGTGACGAGACGAACGTCCGTGAACACTTCGCGGCTGTCGGTCGAGCCAAACGCGCGTCGGCCTTCGCTGGCGCGCACGCCGTCCAAGATCGAATCCATCCAGGCAGACGACCAGTTGAGCGACGCCAAGGCGCGCATCGCCAAGCTGGAAGAGGAGCTCGAGCAGAAGAACCGCCACGTGGAGCAGCTCAAGCAGAGCCTCAGCGTCATGCGCGAGAGCAAGCCAGTCGTCGCTGAAGCGAGTGAGAGCGTGACAGATGCGGCAGCAGATGAAACGCAGGAAGAGCAAGAGGAAGCCATGGACGTCGATGCCAGTGCTGACGAAGACGTCGCGATGGAGGAGGAATCCAATTTGGTCGACCAGATTGAAATTGTCAAGCGAGAGGCCGAGGAACATGTGCGTGCAGTCCGAGCTGAATTGGAAGACTACATCGCCCAGCTGCAGAGCGAGAACGAGCAACTAGTGGATGAATTGCGACTGGAAAACGCAACACAGACCTCAGATATCAAGTCCTTGGAGGCGGAGATCGTGCAGCGCAATGCTCGCATTGCCCAGTTCACGGCCGACGAGCAGAAGAAGGCTGAAGATGTGGCGCTGGCTGTGGCGAAGACCAGTACTGGTGCGCGTAAGGTGGAAGCTCTGGAGTCTCAAGTCGCAGAATTCCAAGACATGATCGAGATGATGACCCTGGATAAAGAGACTCTGGAGATGGACAAAGAAATCGCCGAAGAGCGAGTGGAGGAACTGTTGGGCGAAATGGAGAAACTCAAGGCTGCGTTGGCACTCGCATCGGCTGCTCCTGAGCCCAAGGCGCTGGAAGAATTCGGATCGTCTGCGGATCTTGCAGAGGAAAACAAGAAACTGCGTGCCGCTATTAAGGCGCTGCACGACCGCGCAGCCGAAGAAAAGGCAGACTTGAGCAAGAAACTTCGTCAATATCAGCGTGAAAACGCTGAACTGGTCAACCTCCGCGAAGAAGTGGAGCAGTTGGTAAGTGCTTACACTTACTGTGCGCTGATCTTTCTTTATGCTGAGTGACTCATACCGGGCTATCATTGCATGATAGACTCAAAGACGTACCAAATTGGAAGCTGAAGTGGAAGAGTTGAAGGAGCTGCTAGATGTGGCTAATGCTTACGAAAGTATGGTTGAAGATCTCACCGAGAAAAACCTTTCCTTGGGCGAAAAGGTCGCGGATCTGGAGGCAACAGTCTTGTCGCTCGAGTCACTGAAAGAAATGGCTGAAGAGATGGAGCACCAACACACGGAATACGAGGCCGAGCTCCGTGACGAAGTCGAATCACAGCGAGCTGTTGCCCAGGAGCTGAAAGAGAAACTCGCAGAGCAGAAAACGATCATCGAAGATCGTGATCGCACTATTGCGCGATTCCGTGATCTCACGCACCAGCATCGCGAAGATATCAACCAGCTGCGTGCCCAACTGCGTGCGGAGACAGGCGAACTCGAGTCTCTGAAGGGAACGGCTCATGTTGCTCTCAACCAAACCATGAGCTTGCGCACGCTCGCAGCTGCAGCACGTGAGCATGAAGCCGAAGCCGCGAAGCAGAAGATCAATGCGGAGCAAGCACGCCTTGAGAACTCATTCCTGCGAGCCGTTGTGCCAACCTCAATTTTCACCGAAACGGATCAGCAAGTTCTTCGCGTGCGACTTCGTTTGGGTCGCGTCGCTGGCAAGGCAGACATTTTGCTTCAGTACTTGCGCAAGGATTTGGATATGCTCGCTCAACAAGATGCCAAGGACGAAGGCAGTACTGGAAGTGCGGTCGATTCTGCACGCAGTCTTCAGCAGATCTTGCTTGGAGAAAAGCTGGCTGCTGTATCATGCCAAGCCAAGGAAGATCTTTTTATGCTGGAGTGTCACTTGACTACCGAAGAGGAATTTGCGCAGAGTTGCGCAAAACTCGACACGACTCAAATCGGGTCTGTGGAAGGTGCACTCGACGCTGGACTCAGTTCATTTGCGGAAGGCACGCTGCAGGTTTCTCGCAGTGGCGAAGCCTCTGTACATGATCGTCTGATGCATGCGCTGGAGGAATGGTATGGAGATCGATTGACTACTCGATCTGTGTCGGAAGGATTCCCAGTTCGTTGTGCTGTTGTCAAGTTGCGTGCCCGCAAGAGCGTTCAGACTCTGGTGCTCTCGTTGGCGCTGATGATTACTTTCCTACGATCAACCAAGACAGCACTTTCCAGCCCAGAAAGTGATGTTCACGCTGACGTGCGCTCAAGCTTGGCGCCTCACCTGGATGCGGTTTTGGAAGCGCTGGTCACGGTGTTGAACCTGAGCCACCACTTTTTCCGCCGTGCTGAGCTGGATCTGGCTCCTGCAGATGAAGATTTAGACGGACTTGTCGCTGCCGGCGGCGACGTGATTGAAATGACACACTCTTACGCCACAGAAGCGCACTCGCTTTGGCAGTCGCTTGAAGAGAAGATGTCGTCTACTCGTCTGCAGCAAGGCGCTAATGCGACTGAACTGGTTGCCTTCGCGCAGACATCGCTGGTTATAGTGCTTTCTTCTCTGAAGGAGCGAATTTCTTCATTGTACAAGGTCGTTTGCCGCGGCTCGTTTACGGACGCAGTGGCCCCGCGCACTCGTGATCGCATGGAACCTTCTTCTTCCTTCGCAAATGGCCGACCGCAATGGCAAATTCGTGCCCAGGCCATCCACACCGAACTGCTGCATGCATCAACTTTGCGCGTTCGGCTCAACGAGGCCAATGAGTTGTGCCAGGCGTTGCACACACGCATCCGCGAGTTGGAGCGCTCAGATAGCCAGTACCGCGTTGTGACACAGAAGCTAGAGAGTGAAGTTCTGCGGCTTACAGAGGCATTTGCTCAGGCTACAAACGAGAAGAACCAGATGACTGAACAATTGGCGAAGGAGCGAGAACAGTTTGATACGGCGCTCGACGAATCGCACAAGGAAAAGACTGCGCTGGACACTCTCAACCGTGAGCTTCGCAAGCAGCTCAAGCGCTCCACGGATCTCAACAATGCGGCTCAATCCCATGCAAGCAGTCGATCTAAGGGCTCTCTGAGCCAGGCTGACATGGACGCATTCCGAAAGGCGTTCGCGCACCTGCATTCTGAGCTGCACCAGATCCGAGCAACTCTTGCTAAGGAGCGACTGGATCGCCTGATGGGATCTGCAACGCAGAAGACCAGTGTCTCTGGACCTATGACTGCTACGCAGCTCAGCCTCTCGGACCCGCTCACGACATCACTGAAAGACGTGTCCAAGTTCGCTCGTCAAGTGCGTGCTGAGCTGTCGATGCCTCGCCTCGTGGATTTGCGCCTGACCACTCCATCAGCACAAGATCAACTGGTGAACAAGCAGCTGGCAGCCTCGAAGAACAAGCAGGCGCTGGAGGAGCTTCGTCTGCGCATCAGCCGTGTGGCCAAGCAGGACGGCTGGGGACCGGAGGTTGTAGGCGCTATGGAACGTGGCGAGACCGTCTTCGGCTGGCACCCGCCTGAGATGGAGCGTCCGCCGCTCTTCCTTGGCCGCGTCACGCTCGGCAGCACGTCCACGGACAAGATGCAGGACGTGGCTTCGTCACGCCAACTGGTGCTCAACCGCACGGAGCTGCAGAAGCTGACGCAGGTGCTAAGCTGCTAAGGCAGAGAGATGGAGTGACCGGTCTCTGCTTCCAAAGTATATGTTCTCTGTCTTTGTACGTGAGCTTTCCTTCCTTCCAATATCGGAGCTCTTCATGAACAGACAAAATCCGATATGCAGTCAATTGGGCTTCCTCTGTATCACGCAGGACTGTGAAACGATTGTGAGATCCATTCGAAGGCGGAAGGACGTCTCGTGTTGTTGTATGTGCTCAATCGCGTCAAAAGGTAACAAGTGGTACACTTTATAGGATCTCATCGTCGTCACGTCAGAGAGGTCGTTAACCCTTCCCCTTGTAGCTTCTGGGTCCAGTTGCGGCGGCCGCGAGTTCACAATTCAACCTTCAAGCCTCAAGTGCGGCCCATCGACCGCATCATGACCACACCGGCGTCCCCCACTGCGGCGCTAGCGCAACTTAAGCCCTTCGGTGCGTTCGTTGCTGTGGTCAATGCGCGCACTCGCCATGGATTGACATTCGCTCTGTACAGGCCGATGGGAAGACACGTCGGCCGCCGCGCCATGGGCCGTCTTCCCGCGCAAGAAGCTGGATGTGAGCTTCGGCGACATCGCGGCCGGCCTCCACGCCTGCGTGACGCTGGGCGAGGAGCAGCGCGCCGAGTACGAGCACAAGGTCACGCACCATTGGGACCCCACGGGCCACTCGATGGTCGCGCTGTCCATCCGGTACGTGCTGATGGGACAATGACCGATGGCCTAATGCTGACGCTGCGGTGCGGTGCCTCCTAGTACGGGCTTTGATCTGCTGCTGCAGTCGCTGCGGTTGCCCAAGGGCAGCGAGATCCTGTGCAGCGCCATCACGATCCCAGACATGCTGTACGTCATCCGGTCCCACGGCCTCGTTCCGGTGCCCGTGGATCTGGATCCCAAGACGCTGGCCATCGACATGGAGCAGCTCCGACTCGCAGTCACTGAGGTAGTGACTGGCCCCTGATGCATTCAGATGGATAGACTGTTTGCTGATTGAGCTGCTGGCTGTAGAAAGCGAAAGTCATCCTTGTCGCCTACGTCTTCGGATCGCATTACTCGCTGACGCCAGTCGCCGAGTTTGCCGAAGAGAAGAACCTGCTGCTTGTGGAGGTAACGTGGCTCTCCCGAGAGCCAATGGCGCTGCAACTGGATTGCTAAGATCATAATGGAAACAGGACTGCGCGCAATCCTTTGCTGGCATGTCGTACACTGGTCATCAAGACGCAGACGTTTCCATGTTCAGCTTTGGAACGATCAAGACCGCGACGTCTTTTGGAGGCGCCATCCTTCGCGTCCGAGACTCTGATCTTCTGGCTGAAATGAAGCGACGTGAGAAGCGGTGAGGAAATAATTCGTCAGTCTTGTGGAGTTACATGCTGGTGGCCTAACTCAAGCGCTTCAATGACCAGATACCCAAACCGAACGAATCGATTCTTCCTGAAGCGCCTTGTGAAGTATTGCGCAGTGCACAGTGCTACATCGCCGGCTCTGTTTGGACTCTTCCTTCAAGGCTGCAACCTACTTGGAGGTACGTGATCAGCTCATGATTTATATCGTGTGTGGTGACTGACGTTTCAACCATTCGTAGCGCCTCACGATCAAGTCATCACGTCTGCGATTCGAGGATTCAGCGGCGGAGAGCTGATCTCTATGATTCAGTTTCGCCCGTCTGTGCCTCTACTTGCGTTGCTCCACAGAAGAATCACATCCGTCAACCAGGAGTACATCCTGCTGCGCCAGTATGTTTGCTTGGATTTTCTAATGATTCGAAGAGAGGCTTAATCGGTTTTGCTCTGTCCACACAGGCAAAAGAGCGCCCAGTTGATGGACGCGATCAAGAATATTCCGAACGTGACGGTATGACTCGCAGTTTGAGAGATATCATGTACTACTATCATTCGCTTCTCATACTCATTTTTTATCGGTACTGTAGGTTCCTGGTGAACTCGCAGAAAACCATTACTTCTGGCTATTTCCTGTGCTCGTTTCATCTCCCAATGATGTCATGGCCTACATGAGTCAACATGTATGTGCTAGAGATTATATACGATCATCACATTCTTTGGGCTAAGTACTCATTAATTCCTCATGTGTAGGGATTCGACGTGACAGCGGGAGCCACTCAATTGGCCTATGTCCCAAGGTAAACGCCTCAACAGTTTATACGATTGTTTGAAGCATTCGCTAACTGTAATACCTGTAGCCCTGCCGGAGTGAAGCACGACCCAGTCAATGCGAAGCACATCATGTCCAGGTGCGTAACTTCAATATTCGTGAATCTTCTTTCAGTGAATGGAAATCTGACCTGCTGCTTTGTGCGTGGGAAGTCTTGTGTATCTGCCGATTACGGCTGAAACGCCTGATTGGGCTGTAAAGAAAATGATCAAGTGCTTCCACGACGCCGTCAACAGCATGGCTCGACTGTAGAGCGTCACGTCGTCTGGTTTCATTCTCCCATAAAGATGCATATATGCCTTTTTGTGTATTTTGTAATTGTATTTTGCCATTTGAATGATCTGACTATTTCATAGAGAGCCAGTGAAGTATTGTGAGTTATACTCAAATTTTCCAAACTGCAACGAATCGCTCATTGCCTACCATTGGACAAAATTAAGATCATGAAGTCGTTCTATAGCAGGTGTTAGCGCTCATCGAGCGGTGCTTCTCGAGGGTACGCGCTGGGGTGGGTTGCTGCACAGCGTGCTGTTGCTGGATGCTCAGATGCTGCTTGACGACAAGTCGTTGTACATCGCGCTAGTGCTTGTGTTGGCCCCGTGTCGCGGCTGGCTTCAACGTCGCGGAGAAGCGGTATTTTGCTCCACCACTCGGCCTCCATTAGCAGCACCACCGCCTCCTTTAATAGCGACACAGTGAGTCGAGCAGTGGCACCATGATCTGCTTGTGGTTGTGTGGCTGCTGCTTGAGATCATCAGCGTCTTGGCCTCAAACAGCAGCCACAGAACCAAGCAGCAGCATTTTGGACTGATGACATCGCCGCTTTTCAGGGCACGCACGCGAGCTGAATGCGCTGGTAGCTCTGGCGGGGTGCCCAAGGTATAAGATTGCGACTGCAACGGCTTTGGTGTTGCATGTGACAGACCACCAAGTCTGATACCAGTATTTTCAGCCGCATGGATCGCAGGCGGATATAATTAGTCAGCCGGATCAGATCAGATCGGAGCAAAGATCCAATCCAAGCTTTTGGTAGTATGAGATCATTCCCTCATTTGAGCACCAAGTCCAACCTCCCAGCTCCAGTTCAGCATCAAAATGAAGATTACCAGCGTGATTGTCAACATGGCACTCGTGGCCTGTGCCCTGCTCTCTTCCGGCCAGCATCTCGTGGCTGCCCACACGAATCCGATCGTTGTCCAGAATTACAAAATGTTCGACTCCATCACGGGCAAGTACTTCCCAGTTAAAGGGATCGACTACATTCCCAAGCCCAACACTGGCAGTCTGCTGAACGGCACTGTCGATTTCTACACGGACGAGTTCGAATACGTTTGGGCGAGCGATCTGCAGCACTTGGCCGCATCAGGTGCCAACACGGTGCGATTGTACTACGTGGATCCGTCCCAGAGCCACCACGCCTTCATGTGCGCATTGAGTTCTCTTGGCATGTACGCAGTCGTGCCTCTGGACGCCAGGTACGATCAGTCTGAATCGTTATGCTGCCAATGAATGAGGTCTCATCTTTTTGATGGCGTTTGCAGTTGCGACGGATGCGAAGTCACCAAGAGCTTGTATCCCACCTGCTATCCCACCGAGCTCAAGACCAGAGGCCAAGCGATCGTTGACACTTTTTCAGTCTACTCAAACGTGCTTGTACGTCCAAAGCGCTATGGCTCCATCTTGGTGCTTTCTGCTGCTGATCTCTTTGTGTCTTGCGATGTTTCTAGGCATTCAGTGTTGGGAATGACGAAGATACAGAAAATTCGATTCCAGACTACAACGCGCCGTGCCACAAGAAGTTCATTCGAGACATGCGCCAATACATCGATACCTGCGACGGCATGCGGCCCATTCCCGTTGGTGCCGTGGTCGCGGACGACGACTACCAACAGAACGCCTTGTACTTTGGCTGTGTATCCGACTCGGACGACAAGTACTCGAGTGCTCAGTGGTTCGGATTCAGTGGTCGCGTGCACTGCGATGGATCTGCGATCGATCCTGCAAAGGACGAAGAGTTTACGCAGACAGTGGGAGCTGTGGAGGCCATGGGTCTCTCGATCCCCGTGGTCTTCTCGGGCTTTGGCTGCATGGACGCCACGTTCCCTACCATGGACAACCATAAGATGCAGCGCACGTGGCTGGAGGCCGGATGGATCAATTCGTACTCATACCGGAACACTTTCAGCGGCGGCTTGGCGTACCAATTCATCACGCCTCTGGCAGAACTGAACGTCGCGATTGAAAATAACGGTCTGGGCGTTTACACGCCCGCAGATTGCGACCACGTGACCACGCGATGCACGTTCCAGCCCATGCCCAATTACGTCCGACTCGCTCGCCAGTACTTGGGCGTTGACCCATCGACCTACCAAGAGGACAAGGACTCGTTCGTAGCTCAGCCCAGCCGATCGACGCCAGCAAGCTGCCTAGCCTCGGGACCTTCGCTCTCGGCTGTCAGTTGGACGGATGTCGATGGAGTGAGTCTGACGTGCTCGACGCGTCAAGCTTTCACCTGCGCTAGCCTTAATTCTGCCAACGGCTCACCCACGCCATCGCCTTCGCCAACGTCGACTGCCACGCCTTCGATGGTTCAGTCGCGACGCTGAGCGTACTTCTGGGCTGCTCTCTCAGCCAAAACCCATTAATTATGAACACGAGATGAGAATTTTCTTCGCATTTCCAAAACTTGGAGCTTATTATCTTCCTTCCAACTCCAGAGCTGCTGCTTAGGCCGTGAAGATCCACATCGCAGCAAGCACGATGGTCGCCGCAAAGGACGAGGTCGACGTCGTCGAAGCTGAGCTGGTGGTGGTGCCGCTAGCGCCGCTGGTGCCGCTGGCATTCGTGGTCGACGAGCTGTCGCTGCCGGTGGCAGTTGATTCGCTGGTCTTGGACGCTGACGCCGTCGACGCTGTCCAGATGCCGCTGGACGTCTGGCCGGGGCAGGTGTACTCCACAGCTGAGGTCGGGCACGTGAGCCCCACGGCCTCGACTGTGGACCAGTCGATGTCGCTGAGCGCCGCGAACGCCGACGGACACGTGCTTCGCGCCGTGCGTGTGGACTCGGGCGTGTACGAGTCCATCGAGACCTCGCCCGAGGTGTTGGACGCGTTGTACTGCGTGGCCAGGTTGTTGTAGTTGGGCATGGGGTTGTAGACGCAGGCCGTGGTCGTATGGTCGCAGTCCTCGGGCGAAAAGTAGCCCAGGCCGTAGTTCTGCGCGCCGTAGGACGTGAACGGGTAGGCCGACGTGGACTTGGAGTTGGCATTCTCGGTCGAGAACTCGAAGGCGAAGCCGCCGCTGAAGGCCTCGCGGAAGGTCGAGGTGTGGAGCCAGCCGGCCTGCAGCCACGTGCGCTGGGCCTCGTAGCCGTCCTCCGTGGGGAACGTGGAGCTCAGACAGCCGAACTCCGTGAGCATGACCGGGATGGAGTAGCCGTAGCCCACGAAGTCCGTGAGCAGCTCCATGAAGCCGCCCGAGCTCTCCATGGACGTGATGGATGCGTCGCAGTACTGGTACGTGTTGATGCCGAACCACTCGGCGTTCTCGTACTCGTCGCTGGAATTGGAGCGGCAGTTGTAGTACAAAGCGTTCTCCTCGCGGTCAGCGTCAGCCAGTACGACGCCCACGGGGATCGAGCGCAGCGTGCCGCAGCTCGCGATGTAGGCGCGCATGTCGCGGATGAACTTCTTCTGGCACGGGCCATTCGTGGCCGGATCCGACACGACGTTGTTGACTTCGTTGCCAGCGCTAAAGGCCTGGAGACAGCAGGAGCATTAGCGAGAGACTATGATTCACAGGCTAGACTTTAGACGTTCGTACCAGCACGTTGTCGTACTGCGAGAAGGCGTTGATGATCTGCTGGCCTCGGTACTTGAGGTTGGCTGGGTAGCAGTCTGGCGTGGCCTCGCCAATGATCGCACAGCCGTCGCAACTGCAGTAGCATTGGGAAGATATCAGCGTCTACGAAGCTTCAAGACTGAGAGCTTACACCAGTTCCTTACCTGGAGGCGAGATCCACGAGCGCGTACATGCCGTGCGAACGCAAGGCGCACATGAACAGGTCGTGGCTCTGGGACGGATCGACAGCGTACAGCCGCACGGCGTTGGCACCTGCAGCCGCCAGGTACTGGATGTCGTCCTTCCAGACGTCGTAGTAGTCGTCCGTGAAGAAGTCGAGGTTGTTGGCGTCCTGGTCGCCCGTGTTGGGCCGCGGGTAGTAGTCGATGCCCTTGACGGTGAAGTAGTCGCCCGTCTTGGCGTCGAACATCTTGTAGCCCTTGATGGTGATGGGGTTGGTGTAGCCCTCCACGGCGGAGGGCGCCAGCATGGAGAGCACGGCCGCGGCCAGCGCAGACAGAGCGAAGCAGCGCATGGCGACTGACTAAAGTCCTCCTGGAGGTCAGTTGATGGAATGCAGTCAGCCACCTGCCAGCGTTTTAGCGCTAATTCGTCACAGGTTGTGTGATTGTAAACTCCCTCGCAAACTTTGTAAGACCAGGTTTTTCAATCTTCAGTATACCGGTATCGTACCGATGGTTAGGGTGGATACGCTATTGACAAAGTTTGTCAATAGAGTTGGACAGTGCAACCTCTCTGTAAGGACCATGACTGGAGCACCAAGATTCTGCTGCTTTGTATCTCTCTCGTCTTCATTCTACAGTTTAATCCTCTCTCTACTACTGTATGGACATCGCACTGCATTAGTGGTGGTTGTAACATGAATCAGAGTGTACATTTTGTAAGTTGCTTACGCCGTCATGGCCCAGAACGAGTAGATGACTCCGGCGGCCAGGACCACGCGGCCGAGGAGCGAGATCTGGTGCAGACTGGAGACGGCAGACGAGGACTCCGTGGTGGTGCTGCCGCTGCCTTCGTCGGCGGCGTAGCTGCCCTTGGAGGCCGAGGCCGTGGAGCCCGTCCAGGTGCCACTGGACGTCTGGCCGGGGCACGTGTAGGACACAGCGGCCGAAGGGCACGTGAGCGTCACAGCCTCGACGTCGGTCCAGTCAATGTCCGAGAGCGAGGCAAAGGCCGAAGGGCACGATGTGCGGCCCGTGCGGCTCGTGGAGGCCGAGAAGTCGTCGTAGCTGTCCTCGCCCGAGGTGTTGGACGCGTTGTACTGCGTGGCCAGGTTGTCGTAGTTGGGCATGGTGTTGTACACGCACAGCGTCTCGTTGTGGTCGCAGTCCACGGGCGAGTAGTAGCCGAGGCCGAAGTTCTGCTCTCCGTACGTCGTGAACGGGTAGGCCGACGTGGAGTTGGAGTTGGCC
Organism: Elongisporangium anandrum; assembly: GCA_023337935.1. Classification (NCBI taxonomy): domain Eukaryota; phylum Oomycota; class Peronosporomycetes; order Pythiales; family Pythiaceae; genus Elongisporangium; species Elongisporangium anandrum. The sequence continues at coordinate 53,639 of JAADXR010000035.1, forward strand.
AGCTCCGTGATGTACTCGAACACGAAGCCGCCGCTGAAGGCCTCGCGGAAGGTCGAGGTGTGCAGCCAGCCGGCCTGCAGCCACGTGCGCTGGGCCTCGTAGTCGTCCACGGTCGGGAAGGTCGGGTTCAGGCAGCCGAACTCCGTGAGCATGACCGGGATGGAGTAGTCGTAGCCCACGAAGTCCGAGAGCAGCTCCATGAAGCCCGTGGCGTTGGACATCTCCGTGACGGAACCGTCGCAGTACTGGTACGTGTTGATGCCGTACCACTCGACGTTCTCGTACTCGTCGCTCGAGTCGGTCTTGCAGTTGTAGTACAGAGCGTTCTCCTCACGGTCCGAGTCTGCCACGACCAGACCCACAGGGATCTGACGCAGCGTGCCGCAGCCAGCGATGTACTCGCGCATGTCGCGGGCGAACTTCTTCTGGCACGGCGCGTTCGTGGTCGGGTCGTCCACGACGTTGTTGATCTCGTTACCGGCGGAGAAGGCCAGCGTGTTGTCGTAGGCCGCGAACACGTCGATGATCTCCTGGCCACGCGACTTGAGCGCCGTCGAGTAGCACGTCGGGTACTCGTCGGCCGAGATGGAGCAGTTCTCGCAGCTCGAGCCCAGGTCCACGAGCGCGTACATGCCGTACGAGCGCAGCGCGCACATGAAGCTGTCGTGGCTCTTGGACGGGTCCACGGCGTAGAGGCGCACGGCGTTGGCGCCAGACGCCGAGATGTACGGGATGTCCTTGGACCAGATGTACTCGTAGTCGTCCGTGAAGAAGTCGATGTTGTTCTCGTTCAGGTCGCCCGAGTTGGGGCGCGGGTAGTAGTCCACGCCCTTGACGGTGAAGTAGTCGCCCGTCTTGGCGTCGAACATCTTGTAGCCCTTGATCGTGACCGGGTTGGTGTAGCCCTCCACGGCGGCAGGCGCCAGCGCCGTTAGCGCCAGAGCGCCCACAGCGGCGGCGGCGGCCAGAACAGAGCGAGAGAGACCGAACATTGGCGAGGCAATTGCTCGAATGAGGAGGAGACGGAGTGGCAGGTCCGTGGGCAATGCGCTTGTGGGAAGAGCCTGCCTGCCTGCAGTGCCCCGATCTGTCCGTTGCGCTGTCGTCAATGCCTCTCGCGTTGGACAGGTCCGGCTCCAGTCCCACGCACGCTCATGCTGGACAAGTCGTTCATTTACGATCTCAAAACGCTAAATCGTCATGGAATTAGAGCTAATTCGGACGTTTTAGCGTCTGACGAGGGGGATGAGCTACTCTTTTTTTGATTTGCATGCCGAATGGATCCATTTGTCGACCGCACCGGATCTTTATAGATAGAGTGGACCACGTGAAACAAGTGATTAGACCGCATGGCAGAGATAACAAGAGGCATAGACGCGTTCGCTTTGGATTAAGCCAGCGGCTGGATATCGCAGTAAGGTGATTCATGCTGCCATGCATCCTTGTGCGGATGATAGATTTGCAGTAACGGCCTCAGCTGGTCTTAAAGTCTGTCGACCATCTAAAAAAGATCGTGCGGAAATGTCCCATCGAGAATACTGATAGATGAGGTAGTTACAATCAGCAAAGCGGCCACACTGCAAGATCCCACACCGAGAGATCCAAACATGTCAAAGAAACGAACAGTTCTTCCCAGTGGAACGCGTTGGACTTGTCGGTTCGATCTCAAAGTGCTAGTGCACGTAACCTGCGACGATGCGGTACGGTGGGTCGCAACAATCGCTCGATTACTCTCCATCGCTATCTCTGATGTATCAACTGCAATCTGTCCACGTAAATCCATCCTTCCAAACGGACAGGCACGCCCCACGGCTCTGTTGGACATCATTTCGGGGGAGAATTGGTGAAAATGAAGTGGCGCACACTAATTTATAAATGGCTACAGTTTCGCTGGATTTTGTGCCACTGTGCCGTCTCAGAAGACAGAGACGAGCCATTGCGACTGAACGTTTGAGCCGGACGGATCGGCCGACGGACGAACACGGAAATGAGAGGAGAGGTGGGCAGTGCGATTGGGCAGTGCGATCTGCTTAAAACAGTAGAAGTGAGGGCCGGTTCTGGTGATGATGATCTCTACGATTGTCTGAGAAGCGAGAAACGAGAGCTTAGCATAACACTTACTATAAATAATAGCAGATTAGAAGCGTTCACGTTGCGTTTTCAGTTTCTCCATGTACTTGACCACTGACACCACTGGCCTGTGGATGATAAAATACGACAGACCGAGTCCAAATACTCAACCAAACGACAAGATGCCGCCCCTCTCAGCATCAGCCTTGTCGCTTTATATCATCGGATTTCTCACAAGACGGGCCGCCCCTCTCAGCGTCAGCCTCGCCCTGGGGGTCATTGCATTCAAAGGGCCCGGCCTCATGCTACTATCGGTGCAGTGTATTCCAAACAAGCATCGATTGGCATGAATTGCGTAATTGAAGTGGTTCACACTATTTGCCATGTGGCTACACTTTACATCGACGTTTTGAAACGGACAAAGGAGCTGGTTGGATGCAGACCGCTCAAACGCTATCACTGGATGGCCTGGTCTGATCTCTTCACAATCGGACGATGGAACAAATGCGGGAACAACTCAAAGCAAATCGATTGAATTCGAAGCGTTCACGTTGCGTTGGATCGATTGGATTTGAATTTTACTACAGTGAAGTTCTTACGGTACGTGCGTTTATGAGAAATGGATGCAGAGCGCATCCTGTCGTCGTGTCGAGTCGTGTGGTCTACAAAGCAGACTCGCAGTTGGCCGTGGTCGTGGCCGAAGAGCCCGAACTCGTGGTCGACGTGGTGGTGGTCGTCGTGGACTGAGTGGAGCTGGACTCAGTGGCATCGCTCGCCGAGTCCGTGGTGCTGGCATCGTCGGCGTCGCTGTCCGCAGAGTCCGAAGCAGAAGCCGATGACTCCGTAGTGGAGTTCGACGCAGCTGAAGCCGAGGTCGACGCATCATCCGCCGAGGATCCTTCGCTGTCGCTGCCTTCGTCCGAGTCCGTCACCGAGCTGGTGGTGGACGCCGTGGATCCGGATCCGCCGGTGCTGGGCTTGGAGCCCGACACCGTGGAGGCCGTCCAGGTGCCGCTTGACGTCTGGCCGGGGCACGTGTACTCCACAGCCGCCGTCGGGCACGTGAGCTCCACGGCCTCGACAGTGGACCAGTCGATGTCGCTGAGCGCCGCCCAGCCCTCGGGGCACGTGGCCGTGGCCGTGCGACCGGAGCCGGCCGTGAACGAGGACATGGCGGCCTCGTCCGAGACGTCCGTGGCGTTGTACTGCGTGGCCAGATCGTCGTAGTTGGGCATGGGGTTGTACACACACGTCGTGGTCGTGTGGTCACAGTCCTCGGGCGAGAAGTACCCGAGGCCGAAGTTGTTGTCGCCATAGGCCGTGAACGGGTACGGCGATGTCGAGTTGGAGTTGGCCAGCTCCGTGGCGTATTCGAACACGAATCCGCCGTTAAACACGTCCCGGAACTCCTCCGTGAACAGCCAGCCGGCCTGCAGCCACGTGCGCTGGGCCTCGTAGTCGTTCACGGTCGCGAAGCTCGGGTTCAGGCAGCCGAACTCCGTGAGCATGACCGGGATGGACGTGTTGTAGCCCTGGAAGTCCGTGAGCAGCTTCATGAAGCCCTCGGCGTTGTCCATCTCCGTGACGGAGCCATCGCAGTACTGGTACGCGTTGATGCCGTACCAATCCACGTTCTCGTACTCGTCGCTGGTGTTCGTGCGGCAGGTGTAGTACAGCGCGTTGTCGTCGCGCTCGATGTCGGCCACGACCACGCCCACGGGGATCTGACGCAGCGTGCCGCAGCTGGCGATGTACTCGCGCATGTCACGCGCGAATTTCTTTTGGCACGGCGCGTTCGTGGACGAGTTGGTCACGTAGTTGTTGGCCTCGTTGCCGGCGCTGAAGGCCAGCAGGTTGTCGTACTGCGAGAAGGCGTTGATGATGGCCTGGCCGCGCGACTTGAGCGTGGTCGAGTAGCAGCTCGGGTACGCTTCCGCGCCGATGGAGCAGCCGTCGCAGCTCGAGCCGAGCTCCACGAGCGCGTACATGCCGTGCGAACGCAGCGCGCACATGAACGCGTCGTGGCTCTGGGTCGGGTCCACGGCGTAGAGGCGCACGGCGTTGGCACCCGAAGCTGCCAGGTACTCGATATCGTTCTCCCAGATCGACTGGTAGTCGTCCGTGAACAGATCGATGTTGTTGGCGTCCAGATCGCCCGAGTTGGCGCGCGGGTAGTAGTCGATGCCCTTGACGGTGAAGTACTCGCCCGTAGAGGCGTCGTACATCTTGTAGCCCTTGGTCGTGATCGGGTTGGTGTAGCCCATGGCCACGGGCGTCGAGTTCGCCAGCAGAGCGACCACAGCGGCGCTGGCGGCGATCAGAAAGGCTCGGTAGCTCTTCATCGTAAGGAGGTCAATTGGAATGTGATGATGATGATGCAGAGGAGCTACACCGAACAGGTGGATCTGCGGCCTGCGCCATCAGCCCAGCGCCTGCAGAGCGCGACGTAGGACAGTGCTGGGCCTTTCGACCTCCATCTGCTAAGATCGCGATACTGAAGATCAGTCGGATCTCTTTATGGGCAAAGTGTACGGTTCCAGAGAGCCAGCGCCCAGCCATCATCTGCATCAGGATATGATACGAGTTAACTATGGAAAAGCGTCTAAGTACGATTCGGTGGAAAGCTGTGACTGACATCTTTACGATCCGCACGCCATGGACAATGGCTGGATTTTCTGGGCGGTCTCTGTCGCGCTCCTGTACATGTGCACGAGCACGTGGTCATGTCTCTCTGTTGCGTGCACTGGGAGTATGCATGCTGTATTATGCCGTTTCAAGCTGTTGCGCAACAGTGGCGATTGGCGTGAGAGGGGGAGGAAGGAGATGTGGGAAGCAAGGGGCACGTGCCTTTCTTTCGTGCTAAAGTTGCCTGTCTGGCTGTTCCTGTCCTGCTGCCAGACTGAGTACTGTGGCTGAAACTGAGCTGAATCGACGGCGTTTCGGACTCGACTGGCGCAATCCAGTGCGCTCCAGCAGTGGATTTTAAGCCTCAAAAGGATCGCATCTGAAGAATCTCCTCTCGATCGAGCGTTCGAACGCACAACGAAGCCTCATAAGAACGGCCCTGAGTGGACACAGGGTGCTTGGTGCCTCCACATCACTATCAGATTCACTATCGAGTAATTGGGTGGGTTTTGCTATAAAAGCCATCCGTAATAACCCAATCAATCAAGCATACCTTATTTTGATAATGATGTCTCAACTTGTACCCTGTTCAGACCCTCTCAAGTCATAACGTTCTCCAGGCCAAGATGATGCACTCGAGCAGCTACGATGAGGCCGACGGCCACGACGCGAGTCGTCAGCCTCGCGCTGCGCACATGCTCTGCTCCGGCATGGCGCTCTTACCACTGCAGGCAGCGCAGCGGCTGCTGCAGTGCTTTGGCTACAGCGGCGCATCCATCCGTCTCCAAAGCGGCCGAACGTATGTGCACCAGGCACCTGATCTCTATCTTGATGCTCATTGAGATCGCTATTGCGTGTGCAGTGTTGTGGTGGGCAGCGAGATCGCGCAGGGCGGGTACTCGTTCGTGTATAGAGCCACGGACGCCTTCACGGGCGAAGTATTCGCGCTGAAGAAGATCCTGGCGCAGGCAGAAGACCAGCAGGCGGCGGCGTTGAACGAGATCAAGATCCACAAGTCGTTCGGTCACCCGAACATCATGCCTCTTACGGACTACGGCATCGTGTCGGAAGGCGTGCAGCATCTGGAGTACTACCTGCTTTTCCCCATGATGGAGGTGAGAGCGCCCCTGCGTACAGTAGTTGCTGCCATATTGATCACCTCTTTACGTTAGAATGGCACGCTGCGGCACATGATTGACGACGCTCTGAGGTAAAGCTTCGCGCTTCTTGCCAGATCTGTCTGCTTGTGGTAACTAAGTTCATGCCTTGCTTGGTCATTATCAGCCGCCGCAGTTCGATTCCGGAGCGCCAGGTGCTGGAGATGTTCATGAAAATCTGTCGAGCAGTGGCCGAACTTCATGCGCACACGCCTCCACTGGCGCATCGGGATATCAAGGTACACCATTCATCATCCTGTATTGCGAAACCCGTTATTTCCTGCTGACCATGAGCTCTCTTTTCAGCCGGAAAACGTGTTGCTTTCGGACGGACTTGAGCCGATTCTCACGGATTTCGGATCGGTCATAGTCGGCGATGTCACAGTCTCCAAGCGCGCTGATGCGCTGCTGTTGCAGGAGCAAGCTGCGCAGATGAGTTCCATGGCTTACCGAGCACCAGAGCTCTACGACGTCCCTGATCATGGCTCCATCACCAGTCGAACGGATGGTAATTCCTGCAGCAGAGCACCTCCTCTATCGCCTCGTTGGTTCTGATCTCTCTCTGTATGGCGCAGTGTGGTCCTTGGGCTGTCTTCTCTACGCCATGGCCTTTGGCTACTCGCCCTTCGAGTGCTCCTTCTACGGCGACAACGAGCTGCGCATTATCGAATGCACGTACTTGTCCGTCATCGGCACGATCAAATTCCCTTCCAATTGCATCTATTCGCCTGCGTTCTGCGATCTGATCCGGTGCGTTTGCGTCTTGAGTCGGCATGAATGCCATGCAATGCTGACGCGTTTTGTCTCTAGATGGATCCTCACGCAGGATCCGAACGCGCGTCCAACGGTGCGCGAGGTCATTGACAAACTCCATTCCATGAGCGTGTGACGGGAGAAACAGCGGCAATGCATGCGAATGTATTGAAGCATTGCCCTTACTAACACAATCAACTCCCTTGGCGTCGCTTCCCAATGCCACACCAACCATCATTGGATCGGCTCCTCGTCCCATTGACCTTCACTCAAGAGCGAATAAGCAACGGTCTGGTATCTCGGTCCATCCAAATCACAAGTGGCGATCCAATGGCCGATCGTACCGCCAAAACTGCACAGTGACGCGGCAGTTGGCGCCTGTTTGCTATCGACTAATATCGTAATTTACATATTTACTATGGTCATATGGACACATAAAATGATCTTCTTTGTGTACAGTTGTATTTACTAATCGTAGTCTGATTGGTTGAAGACTAACGTACCCAATCACATCGCTGCATTTGAAGATTTTTCCCCAAGTGACGCCTGAGTGATGGTTATCATCATTCATTGGGTGATGGCGAGGGGGGCGATGGAGATGAGCGCCTTCCCGGAACGAGCGAAGCGATGCGATTGCCACGGCCCATTCCCTCATTAGCTCAACGATGAACAGCTCCCAACAGCAGAAGCAGCCGTCTCTCAATGCCACGGAGGCCGCTGCTACGCATGCCGAGGGCTCCACGCGCTGCGACGGTTGCAAGTCCTGCGGCGCCATCCTGGAGCTGGACGGCTGCGGCCACCGCTTCCACCCGCGCTGCGTCTTCACGTGGCCGCTCAAGCAGTGCGAGCTCTGCGCCAGCCCCGTGAAGGTCGTGCGCGTGTTCCGCGATTACAGCGCGGCGACAGTGACCAACTCCATGGTGCGTAAGGGCAAGTGGAGTGCTGACGAGCATAAATACGCGAACGTCATGATGAAGCAGTTCCATCTGGGCGCGCTGCCGCTGGTCGACGGCCTGCACCTGCGCGGCTTCATCGCGCATCTGCTGCAGTGCGATCCGCTGCGCGTGACCAAGAAATACGCCGGCCAGGCCATCGGCAAGCAGAACTACTGCCACCGCCAGCGCAAGAGCTACAGCTACTCGCTGCACATGAAGCTGCAGAAGCGCGTTTCGAGTCTGCGCAACCACTACTACTGGTACATCCAGCACCGCTGCAAGATGGGTTTCGGCACCAACATCCAGCAGCTCAAGGCCAACGAGACCAGCTACTGGATCCGCGAGTTCCTCAAGTTTGCTGACCGGATCGGCCAGACAATCGAGCTCACAGCTCCAGTCGCGACCGTCACACCACCAGCTGCGGTGGCCAGTGCCATTAAGACCAAGGCGAAGGCAGAAACCAGCAAAGCGGACGGAGCTGATGCTGTGGAGAGCCCCAAGACAGCGCCGGCGACCCCAGAACTCGAGCCAAAGGCGGAGCCCAATGCGGAGCCGAAGGAAGAGCCGTCGCCCTCGGGATCTTTCTCCTGGAAAAGCGCCGCCTCGTTCTCTCTGTCGACCTCCGTCTCTGATAAAGCCAGCAACAGCTCTGAAGACAAGAAGGACATCCCTGCTGTTGTGGTGGCGGACTGGGCGAGCCCAAAGCGCGAGTGTTCATTGTCGCCGCTGAGCTCGGAGGAATGGAACGATGAGTCACTCCCCTCATTCTCCGCCAGTCTGGACGACTTGGTGTTCGCCGATCTCTCGCAAACGCAGCTCAGTGTGCTGCTCCCACCCTCTACGACCATCGTCAGCAGCCCCACGAAGCGCAAGAACGGACGTGGGTCGCTGGGCGAATGGCTCGACGAAGAAGAAGCGCGATGGAACGAGAGCATGACTGTTCCGTCCTGGTCCTTCTCCATGTCGGACTGCGCCTAGCGCCCTCTTTATTTATATTTTAGTATTCATTCTGTGTCACAGTAGTCAGTATATCGCCATTTCCCAGAGAAAGCTCCATGTCTTTTGTTTCCATCGCGATGAATGAGAGAACACGTACGGCAGCATGCTCTATCTCTTGCTGCTGCCTTGCGCTTCTTCTAGATTTTGACATGCGACTGGACGTTGGTTGATCACTCGATGCCTGAAGTGAATGCGCGTGCGTAAAACTGATTAATCTGCTGCAGTTCACGTGCTGCTCGGTGCTCTCTCAGTTGCGCTTTGGCCGCCATCAGTTTTGAACTCATGTGCCCTAGCGCATCTTCCTAATGGAGAGCATCAGTCAGTCAACCAGTCCTTGCCGCCTAGCACTAACCACTAACTCACCTTCTCGTCAATGGCGGCTGATACGAACGAGGCAGCATTGAGTAGATTGGTGGCTAAAAGCTCAACGGCCTGCTCTGCCTGACGTTGAGCTTCCTGTATGTGGCTCTTTGAGGGCGCGGTCGCTCGTCGCTTGCTGCCCGTGAAGGCGTCCTGGTACAAATCCGCCACCTCGCGCATGTACCGCACGCTCTCTGCGAAGCTCTGCCACACATCACCACTTTCTTCCGCCGCCTCGTGATCCTGCGGCTCGTCATTGTTGCCTGTGGCCTCCATCGCTTTGTGTCCAACAGACGCGACAAAATGGATCTAAAACCCACATCAAGATGTCGTTTCAACTTCAACTCTTGGGTTTTTCCTCAATCTGCGGAACACTCGCGCAAAGAGCCGCGTGAAACGGAAGCAAGAGCGACTGCTGACGAATGCGCCAAGTTCCTCACAAGCCAAGACGACAGACAGACAGCAATGCAGCGAATTGGACTCAAACATGTGCTCGTGACGATGGCGCTGGTACTGGCGACGACCACACAGTCTCTGGGTGCGCAGACCGGTACCGGCGGCTGTTTCGATGACGCAGTCTACTGTGCAGCATTAGGTAAAACGCTACAACGAGATCCGAACCACAACTGCGAGTTTTTCCCACCGTGTCCATCTCCTGCTCCGGCTCCGGTGTTAAAATGACCTGTGCAAGCGATGTGAGCGTATCCGTCGAGCTTCAGAGCGTTGTCAGCAGTCTTGTTGTATTTTCTCATTCAATAAATGATCACATTTTGACATCCAGATCAGAATACCAGTCGACATCGTTTTGGTCTTGCTTACCATCCTGAAATGCTGTCCTTTGATTGATTCTAGCCAGCTCCATGTTCCTGGTGCTGCGCCTGGGCTTCTGGAGAATCACCCGCTTCTTGTTGCTCAGGAAAGCGTTCTGATACATACTCGTCACTTTTCACGCTCTCTGTGAAGATCTATCACACGCTCTTCGCGCGCAGGTCGCGACCTTTTCCGCGGTTACGAAAAACCCACAATCACATGAAATTGAATACTTTGTAACTCAACTCATGGGCTGTTCTATCTGAGAAAGTCGAGATGGATTGGACATGGATGTCATAAAAAGCACAAGCTCATTGGAATAAAGTGACGCTGATAACGGCGTCCCGATCGGTGGGCGATGCCTACTTCGGCAGTTTACTGTCCGAATATTGCAATCCGTTGCCAGCACCAAAGCCATCGCCGAAGGCGTCTGTTTGAGTCCAATCCGCTAAATTAATATCTTGACCGTTTGGAGCAAAATATCTCACTATACAGATTCAACGAGCGTACGCATCCGAATATGGCTCACCTTTTGACTCTGCCTTGTTCACTTTCCAGAATATGCAACCACCTCACGCAGCTCAGACCACACACCCTCTCTGCTCTCTGCCGAGCTCTCTCATACGTCTTGGCTCTATTTATTTATCATATGATGCTCTGGCAACGCAGTGTACTGCCCGGGTAGTGGAATTTGGGTGCAACCATCTTTCGACGACGGCTGCATGACTCCAACTTGCCCTCCGTCGCTTGCTTGATAGCGCAAACGATGAAGAATGAAGCCATAGAAAACGTTCGCGGATCTCAAGCTGCTCAAGCAGGATCATCCATCTATCGGCCATTCCTTCGCATCCGCAATGCCGTTCAATACATGGTTTCTTTTTGTTTCTAGTCTATTTCGTCCTCTAGAATTGCTGCAAACGCGCGACGACAGCTCTCAAAGAGCGACATGGTGATCGCAGTCGATGGCGCGTGGAATGCCACACGAGCCAGTGCGCCCTTGTACAGCGCAAGCACGCCTTCCGTTCTAGTGAGTCAGGCAACATTTGTTAGCTAAATGAGCGCACAATATCTGTTGGGTGTACGCACTTGATGACTTGCGTGAGGCCGTCAACGATGCCAGTGTAAGCGACTGCGTTGGCTTCGGACGCGTACGCTCGTTGAATCTGCAGGGAGAAGTGTGGTCTTTAGCTCTCTCTCATCCTTGAGGATATACCAGACCAGAGCTATACCTGAAGACGTAGCTTGACAAGGTCTAGTGGATTGGTCAAGAATGAAGCCGCAGCCCCGGCCGTAGCTGCACCCACGAGTGTGCACATGGGCGGAAGCTCCTTGACTTGCAGGTAGGACTGCATCATGGCTTTGTTCTGCAAGCAGCAATCGCATGTGATATACAGCACTTGTCCACTGAGCAACAAGCTCACTCTACCTTCTCGTAGAACATGAAGTAGAGTGCTGAGAACGGACCAAACGAGAGCAGCGTGGCCGTGTATCCTTTGTAGAGCCCGCCCAGTCGCTCCGTTTGCATGATCGTCTGCATCGCGTGGATCGTGTTGCGGTAGTAAACGCGGCTCGACGCAGCGCCGGTTGAGCTCTGCAGCGTCTGGACTTGCATGCGCTCCTTGATGACGTCAATGGGCACCCAGAGCACGCAGCTCAGCGCCTCGGCCGCCATGCCAGCGCCCAGATACATGAGCGACGGACTCGAGCGGAAGAGCTCGATGGAATGCAGCGCGTCCTTGGACATCTCGTAGGACGTGAGGTACAGACACGTGGCCGGCGCTGAGCCGATCATACTCACGCCAAGGCCGCGATAGAGCCCTCGCAAGTGCTGCCAGCTAACGCCACAAGGTCAGACGCGGAAGAGATCCCAATGAGGAGCTTGTTTGCGTACGTGAAGGAGCGCAGCTGCAGCTGAGCAGAGATGGATGACGATCCGGCAGAGGGAGAGGCCGTACTGGCTTGTAATCGCGCCTTGACGGTGTCGATCGGGTGGCAAAAGACGCGGCCGATCATGCCTGCAGACGCGCTGCCCTGTGGCCACAAGAGTCAGTTGTCGCCCTCCCTAGAGACCCAAGCGCAAGCAATTAGAGCGCACCAGTAGAGTCGGAAGCTGCGAAGACGGCTGCATGTGGCACACACCAAAGGAGACGGTTAGTGCGAGCCTTCAGGCAGCAGAAGTCCATGAGTCGGTCTTCCCACCTGCGAGCCGTCCGTCATGCTGCTCACGTCTTGAATTGCGTCTAGCACGACCCACAAAACCTGGGTCGGTCCACATTACCGTATCCATCCATCCAAGCGTCCCACATTTGGTTTACCACCATTCGCGAGAAAAAGACCATCATTCCGTCATTTGAGCAGCCAGCTGTGTTCGCAGTCCAAGATCAGCAGCTCATCATGCGCGTGGCGTACCTGGCGCTCTTCTTCCTGAGCGCAGCGACTGCGTCTCTGCTGCGGGAGTTTGGCAAGAGTGAGTGACTTGCTTTGGGTTGTCAGTGGACAAGAGGACTGATGGCCAAGTGCAGCTGTTCTGGCGCGATTCAGCGCCGTCTTCGGATTCTTCTCTGAATGTGATTCCGTCGGGGGCGATGGCTACTGCGTCGGCAATCAGCTGGTGTACAGGTAGGAATCCAAGTTGCGTGGGCTTCGATTGAGGTGGGAAGGCTGATCCAGCGTATTGATGTCACAGAATCAGCTTCAGCCTCTGCTGCTTCTTCCTCAGCATGAGCTTCTTCAGCTGCGCGCTCGTGCGTGGATGGGAGAACTGCTGCTGCCTGTTCGCCTTTCAGCTGCCTCTGTACATGGCCATGTTGTTTAGTTCGCTCTTCCTGCCCAACAGTGCGTGCTGCTTTGTTATTTCAACCCAAGGACAGCTCAAGTTCTAACGGCTCTCTTTCCAGCGTTCTTTGATGGCTACGCAGACGTCGCTCGAATCGCGTCGGCAGCGTTCATCATTCTCCAGATCATCATCATCGTTGACTCGTTGTGTAAGCTCATTAGAGTCATGTTGGGGGGACGAATAGCTAACCTTGTTGCTCTGTATACATCCTCAGACAATCTACGCGACTATATTCTAGACAAAATGGAGCAGGCGGAACAAGACGACGACGCTCGCCAGGCACTGCTCGAGACCGCATACGAGACTGTTCCTGACGCTTCGTCGGCAAAAACGTTTTGGTTCGGACACACAAACGCACTACTCCTTCCGCTCGCGCTCCAACTCACCTGTGGCGTGTATTACCTTTCTTCTAGGGAAGCTGTGTACCTTGCGCTGGTCGTCTGCTTTATCGTCCTCTCCATGACGGGGGTTATCTATATGTTCAAGCACTACGCTGGCTGCGACCTCAACGTGACGTTTACCAGCTTGACGGTTGTGGCGTGTCTGCTGGTCACAGTTCTGAGCGGTCGGTCTCTTCATTTGCTTGTTTGTTTCAATGAGTCTGATCTGCTTTTGTCTTTTCGCAGTGACGTCGTGGGTGAATGTTGGCCTGCTACCATCGTCGGCGGCTTCGCTCTACCTCGTATACCTGTGTTACCAGGCTATTCACTCCAATCCGGACGAAACCTGCTCGCTTTTTGATATCTCCAATGCTCCTGATCACCATGGAAGAAGTGTTCTGGCTAATGCCACCCTGGCAGCGTTCACAATCACTTGGACAAGCTGGCGCACGTCAGCCACAAAAACTCATTTGTTCACGCTCTCGCCGTCAGCGACGCTTGCGAATGAAATCGATGAGGACGAAGACGAGCAAACGACTCTGTTTCAACAACAAAAGACCACAGTTGCTCCAGAGTATCAATTCCATATTCTGATGGTGCTGGCAGCTTTCTACATGGCTATGGTGCTCACCAACTGGGGGTCTTCAGATGGGTACGTGCACCCTTTGGTAGCGTCGAGGCAACTGATCACTAATGTGATTCTTGCCCATTGTGCAGGTTACCATCGGAAGCTGATGATGCTGCAGCCATGTGGGTCAAGATCTCATCGCAATGGGCTGCGATCATGCTGTTTCTGTGGACTCTTGTAGCTCCCACTGTCCTACCAGACCGGGAGTTTGGAGGCTTGTAGCTTTTGTGATGTCAGCGTCGTTTTGCATTTTGCATTTGTCTCAAACAAGTTGATATCTGTGTTCTCGTCTCACTTTCGACTGCGAGCATCAATGCGCTGACGTTTACGCGTTCCAGGATCAAGTCCGTGTTTATTGCTTGTATTGTCCGCAGCCACGACCCGCAGCTTTTGCCCATTACACATCCTGGCATCCAGTTTCTTCACAGCATTCAGAGCTTGCTTGCGTTCCATAAACTCGACAATATAGGCTCCTTGGTCGTCATCGCTGCTCTTCGTAAATGCAACAACCCCAGGACAGCCATTGACCACTGATGCTAAAGCGGTTCGATCCAGCGGGCGGCTGCTAGAAACAAGAATCGACGAAGCAGATGCACCATGCGAAGGTGACACTTCCGATGACGACGAAGACGATCCAGGTCTGGCTGCTGAGGGATCGCCAAGCCGCTTCTCTGATGTATCGATGACAGGAGTGACGAACTCAGTATGCGGCATCAATTGCTGAGACTCTCCAATGTAGCTAGGACCATAGTAAGCATCCGCAGCTTGAGCCTGAGAATACGGCGGATCCATCCAATGGCCAGAATATGGTTGCTGGTAGTAGTTCCCATATGGCCGTAATTGCTCTGGCTGGAACTGCGTGGGGAGCGGATAATAACCGTAAGAGACTGCGTTTGTAGAGTTATACATCGTCGACTGATGATATGCTGGTGCCACTGAACCTGACGTAGGTGGCCCCATTGATGCCATATGCGGATATCCCTCCACGCGATGCTGAGTAAAATGCATGGCATTTGATCCTTGCAGAGTCGGAATATTGGCTGAGGGGGCAGCCATGAACGGATAGAACTGGTGCTGTTCATTGCTTCTCATCATGTGCGCAAATCGTGCTTCCACTACACCAAGATCGATGTCGTCTGGCTGATGAGGTGGCATTCTATCTTCACTTTCACTCACACGCAAAGGACGCCATAATGAACCACCATGTGCAGTACTGAATACGCTTGGATCCGAAATCACGACAGCCTGCAATAATTTCCCACTCCCTGCGGGTAATTCCAGTTGGTGTAGCTCCAGCGCAGCATTGCTGGCGTTGGAGCCACTCTCAAAGTTCACAAATGCGACACCCTGGGCTTCTCCAGTGCTCTTGAACACCATGAAATCCACAAATTCCATTCCAGGGCAACTTGATACCCGCGTAGAGATGACGTGATTTGGAATCATCCGATCGAACAGAATCAGCAGCCATTTCCTTTCTTGCTGAGTATCTAGTGACGATGTCGCAATCGAAGGCACGCTTACCGATGGTGAAAGGACCCCTTGCCACGCGTCTGAAGGAGCTCTGGAAGCAGAAAAGGGAGACACATAGTTCCTCGATTCATCTGCAAATGAAAGCTGGACAATTACAGCGAACCGTGAGCCACAATTCTCCAATTATTTGAGCCAGTCATGCAGTCTACCTTCATAAATCCTTTTCCGTCGTGATCTTGAGATTCTTCTTTGAACGACTCGACCACAAACGATGCTGTGTTTGGCTACGATTGGAGCACATGCATTAATTGACGCACTTTACAAGTCTTGCTCGCATGGGCGACCCATACCTGGGAGTACTTGATATAAGCCATTGTCTTGAGTCGGCCAAAACTTTTCACAAGTTGAACGTTCTCGAGATCTCCATAAACGGAGAACATCGCTTCGACTTCCTGCAGTGTAAACTTCGTAGTTGCAGATAAATACACAAACTGTGAGTAAATCATCAAAATCAAATGTTTCCAAATGATCCCACCAGCAACGCGTATAAATGGGTGTACCTTGTAAGTTGCAGTAAAGAACAGCTTCAGTCTTGGTGGTTTGACCGGCGACGTCTGGACTCCTCCGCCATAATTTTCCGCACGCTTGATCGCACCAGAATCAGGAATTCCAATCGAAGAGTTGTATTTCTTTCGTTGATTGCTGGAAGCCCGCAGGTCGTCGCTTTCGTCATCGTCGGGAGGTTCGCGTTTGCACTGTTTTTTCAATACGGTTGGCGTTGGAATCGTCAGCTGTCGAGATGCCCGCTCTTCAGGAATTGTCGTGTTGACACTACCAGGAAACGCTGCGACCTGTTGCCGAGTATTGCTGCGCTTTCGTCGACCGGCACTGGCGTCCGATTCGTCATCAGCGCTGGAGTCGGTGTCTACACTACTCTGGCGTCGACGTCTCAGTAACGTTTCGCGGCGCCTGGGTAGATCTGAGTACGACATCCGAGTCGGAATTGGCCGAAACGCTGCGTATCGAGCGACCGCAGCTGGAGTTCTGGGCTCCAGCGTCACGGAGCCAATGCTGCAAGCCAGCAATTCAGTGTTCGCTTCTTCGTCGACTTCGCAAGCCGTCACAATGGAGGAATGTGCCGCTTGCTGATGAGGATCACAGCCATTTGGCACATTCATTAGCTGCAAGTACTGCGCAAATAATCTCTCCTTCGTCGCTTCGTCAGTCGGAGCTTGTTCCAATGTCGTGAGCATGGTTTGCGTCATATTTCGGATGATTGGATCGATGAGCTCAAACTCTAACGGCGCCTTCTTCAGCAAAGTAAGTGGCTTGGACGGCCCTTTAGCCACCCATTGGGTCACGCTCACTGTGCGATTCCCGCTCGTCGTTGCTGTAGTAGAAGAAGTGGTAGTCATGGAAGCGCCCGAGCGCTGGCGCTTCCCTGGCAGTCGCGTGTCAGCACCAGCGACTCCTTCGCTCTCTCGCGCGCACTCGCCCTGTTCGCTGCTGGCGTGCTGGCTGCGCTTGGACTTGCCCGTCGATACGTTTGCCTTTGCACGCGCCATCGTGACCTAACGCAGCAGAGAACATCGTTTCCCATGAGCTTCTTCCGTCAGCAACGAAGTGGTTATCTAAGCACCCGCCTTGAGAACGTGGCCGTCGGGCATCGTGGTCTGGTCCAGCGCTGCGATCGCGCGTGCGGCACACGCTGGATCCTCGTACTGGAGAAACGCAAATCCCTAGTGATCCAGAACGCGTCCATCGTGAGTCCTGAGGTGATCGGCTCAAGTGCAAGTGGGACATACACGTGACTTCTGACTGCGGTCGCGCGCCACGTGGAGATTGCGGATCGCTCCACAGGTGGAGAAGATCGCATGCAGCTCTTCCACCTGTCGCTCGCGGCCGCAGACGACGAACAGCCTGGCCGCGTGGTCGTCGCTCTCGCCCGAAGCCGCGGGCCCGTGCGCCATGCTTCTGATCTCAATGCCCGTTGGGGGAAAGCACAGTAGTACTCTTTGCCCTGTTGAAGTGCATACTGAGCAGCGCGCAATCGTAGTATGCAGGTATACAGGAGAAACTGTACACTTGGTATTCCCCAAGAACGCCAGAGCAGCGAGTGTCCCTATACTTATTTCCATCCAGCACCATGATGCTGCTGCCGCCCCAGCCCATCGTGCACGGCGTCTCGACGCCCGCGACGCCGGCCGTGCGCGTGTCGGTGCCCATGGAGGGCAAGAGCCTCTTCACCTGCCACCAGTGCGGCGCGCTGCTCAAGTTCAAGTACAGCCCCGTGACCATCGAAGGTATCGAGCAGCTACAGTAATTCCATGACGGCGGCTCTCGTGATGCTCATGCTTCTTGCTCTGTAGAGAAAATTGCGCGTCTGCGGTCGCTGGATTTTGTCGGTACGCCGCAGGACCAGGTCAAGGAGGAAGGCGAGCGATTGTCGTCCGACGCTGAGGACTCTGTGGTCGTGAGCAGCTCCGTATCGAGCGAGAACGGCGGCAGCGCCATCGCGTCGCATCCGATCTCGGAGGGCGTGATGCAGACCCCGGCGGTCGTGACCGAGTACGTGTGGGAGAACCAGCGCCTGGGGGATGACTCGCAGTGGTCGACGGACGCGCTGCTGCCGGATGACTGCGTGGCGCCGTTCTTCAGCTGCAACCGCGGCAACACGGGCCCAACGATCGACGACGTCATGCCCACGCGGCTCATGAACAAGGCGTACGTCTGGATCTCGGACTGGGATGTCGACCACTCGCTGCCACAGTCCGATGACGACGGATGGGCCTACGCCGGCTCATTCCAGGACCTGGAGGCGTCCGCCAATGCGTCGGAGGATGGTGCGCCCCAGGAATGCGTTGTGCGCCGACGCCGATTCCTGCGCAAGCGCCAGATCGACGGCAGCGATCTCAGCTGGTTCCAGGAGCTGCTGGACTGCAGGTAATGCGCTCAACTCGTATGAAGCGGAGCCATGCCTGTGGATCTAACGCTGTTGCTTCCTCTATTAGCTCACTGCTGCTGAAGCGGAAGACACCGACCTGCCATGACTGCGAGATCACGACGCTCCACACGCTGCAGCAGTACGTTGCGCTCATTCGCCTCTTGGTTCTAATGAAGGTTCTAACGTATTCTCTATCTCTCATAGAACCCTCAATGAGCTCACAGCCGATCGCGAGCAGTACGAGGCGTTCCTGGAGCAGTTCGGAGACGAACAAGATCTCGGTCTTTCTGACGTCAAGTACGCCGACGAGGAGGGCGACAATGGCGAGTGGTACAGTGCGAGTGATGATCCGGAGCTGCGCGCGCTTGAGGAAGAAGAGCGCTGGCTGCAGGCCGAGTATGAATCGCTCGAGGCGGAAACGGAGCAGGTCATTGTCAAGCGCAACGAGCTGTGGGCGACTGGCGCTGACCTCGAGCAGCTTATTCATGGCACATTTGCTGAAGGCGCTTTCCTGCAGCACCTGCTGGGTCTGTCGCGTGATGAGCGGCAGTCAGTCGGCGTGTTCTCGGTGCACGCGTCCGACATGCTGCGTCGATTGCAGCGCTACAATGTCTACAACGACGTGTTCCACATCTGGCACGACGGGCTTTTCGGCACGATCAACGGTCTGCGGCTCGGTCGGCTGCCCTCCAAGCCCGTGGAATGGGTCGAGATCAACGCGGCGCTAGGCCAGGCCGTGCTGCTGCTGGCCACCATCGCGGAGCGCGCCAACTTCGAGTTCACGCGCAACAAGCTCATCCCGCGGGGCAGCTTCTCGCGCGTGGTGAACATGTACAGCAAGGAGTACAGTCTCTACAGCGATGGTGGCATGTTCCGGCGCCGCGGGTTCAATCAGGCCATGATCCTATTCCTAGAGTGCGTGGATGACGCCGGCAAGCGCGCCATGAAGGAAGAACCGTCGCTTACGTTTCCATACAAGATCCAGCGAGGCAAGATCGGTGATCTGCCTATTTCGCTCGGCAATGACGAGCAATGGACCAAGGCGCTCAAGTACATGCTCACGCACCTCAAGTGGCTGTTGGCGTGGATATCCAAACGGTATCCCTAGACAGAGCTGCTGTTGTTGACAAAGCGAGATTTTATACGAGAAGAGAAAATATTGTAATGGAAAGAGAAGGTTAGTTATACTCCTGTGTCTTGCTGGTAGCATTGGAAAATCACCAAGAAATTTAACTCAGAAAGCAAGGCTCTAGTATGAGTGCGTGGCCAAGCCTGATTGCCTTTGCACTCTAGTGCTTACGCAGCAAAGCCGTAATATCGGATTTTCCAGCTACTGTATGGCCAAAGAACTGTAGATTCGATTTGAATCATTCAATCGCTTACACGCGGATTCCAGCCAGTTGCAATCGTAGGTAAGAGTCGATTAACTTGGTCGAAAATCCTCACTCTATGATACCTCACGGTGCTGAATCTGCATCTTCACTGCCAAAGCCCTTAAGAGCCCTTCATGCGACAATAAATGAGCTCTAGGAATCGGTTGTTGACTATCAACTTTCTCAATGGCAAATTGGTCTTGATCTTCATAATTAAATCTGTGCTCCATTCACTCGTTTGGGAAAAAACAAGAACACACAACTCATGTGCTCATTGTGAAGCCAAAGCAGGTAGTCTCCGCTTCGCCGATGCCGAACAATTCGCCTCTGACTACATCAATCTATATATCTTACTACTGCTTGTCTACAAATTGAATCAGATGCACGTCCAGAATGACTTGATGTCATCTAGGAATACTGAGAAAAATGCAATGCCCACATCTCAAGGTTGCTCAATTCGATTCCAGCACCAGGAGCAACCTAAAAGAAAGAAGTTTATTCTCCAAAAAGAGATTTTCGATCATTTCAATCAGTGGGAGAGGCGTAGTATTCCCTTTCATAGCACTGTACGAGCTGATTGAAATGGTGTTTTCTTCGACTGTCGCGTTGTTGTTTTTGTGGGGCGCCATTTGAATAAACGACACGAGGCAAGCAGAAGTATGTGCCAGGGGTTCGGCGTCACCTTGCTCAATCGCCAGTATGAAGTTACTGCCCAACGTACGAATGAAGCGACGGAAGAAGTAAACCAGTGGTATATCCGAAACCAACGCCCATGGTCGCCATTCCAAGAGGAAGAGTATCGCCGACTGATGCAGATAGAAAGAGACCACCATGAGGTTTTAAATGCCTTAATGCGCATTTTTCATGAAGACCTTGAAGAGCAGAGTAGACGAAGAGATGCTGCGATTCGAGAAGGTACGAGTATTCGTGCAGAGTTCTACCCCTTTTACGCTAATCTACTGACGAACACTGAGCCTTTTGAAGAAGATTCACTGTGGAAGGGGCTATCATTTATACCCTTTTTAGGTTGCTGCCTCCATCGCCCATGAAAGAGGTCGTGCCGGTAAAGCCGAAATGTGAAAATGTATGTAGCTTCACGTAATCAAATTAAGAAACATTGAGATGTGAGCATTTGCATTTTGTGATGCACAGAATCGGTTTTTGATCCTGTGACGCCTTTTTGAAAGCGCATCTAATTCCGTCGGAAATACAAGCAGTTTGTACGAAGTCGCCGTCGAAAATTATCCTGATCACCAAATGTTCTTGATACTGGCCAGGCCTTGATTCGGAAAATAACAGCATACGACGAGTGGCGTTCTGGTAACTCAGGCATGCAAACACTGGCTCAGCAGACACAGGAAACCGATTTGTGGAGCTGATTTTGGGCTCTCTCTCCCAATGAGACCTGTGAGATTCACTTGCTGATCTCCATCATCAGTCACTGGTTTTAAGCTATCAGCCGCTCAAGAAGCGTCTCATCATGCGAGTGCGCAATGACTGATCAAGTCTGTACGCAAAATCACACTGTATAGATAAACGATGCATACGTCGTAATAACTCGCGACTTGGGACAATTGGGGGATTATTATTGCGTTCCAACCCTGGAAGTGTTTAGAATGAAAAACTAACGAGATCGCATTGCTACTCATTTTTCGAATTCACACATATACAATCATGAAGTCAAGCTGAGGCTCCTTCAGGGATGACTCAGTCATCAAATTAATAGCTAATTCGCAGTTAGTGCCCTGATGCAGCTATGACAGAGAAGGCGTGCGAATGTGACAAAACCAATAATTATGAAAAGCGACGAGAGTTGTTGTAAGCAATGGTCGATTGATTACAACAAAAAACTGTATCAGGAATGCGTGGCGTTTGTTCTTTCGACTCTTTCATGACCTGATCTGAAGATACAGATTGAGGACAACGATCATAATCAACACGCATTGACCAAGAATCTGCAGAATGCTTCGATTGTCGTGTTGGAGTTCGTTCGAGAGCATAATTGCGGGCGCGATTAGTCCAACAAGCGTAAAAAAGAAGCCTCTGCCTGGTCCACGAAGTTAAGTGAGATTGAGATTTGAAAATAAAGCAACATATATCTACTTTACCTTTGCATACGAGATTCATCACTTGAGCGCGCTCGTTCGCCTTGCGCAGGGACTGAAATGCTTTGTCCAAGTTGTCACTGACTTCGAAGAGATACTTGTTCGCTGTAAGAATGTCTTGCATCAATAAGTTCTTCTTACGAAGCTGGATATCCGACAAGCCTTCGGCGCATTGCAACGGAGCGTAGCTATTTTTCTTGGTCTGTAGATGGTAAATGGCACGATCAAGCTGGTCGTTCAAGGCCGAAATAGTAGTCGTCGGGCTGAGCAGTGGTGTCTGCTCCGATGGAGGAGGTTCTGTACCGGACATGCTTCCAAGGCAGGCAGATGCGAAAGTGAGCACAGAAAACACAGTGTCGGGGCCTGTCAGAATCTGGCGTTTCCTGTGGCATCACTCGCATCCTATCGACTCAATTACCATGAGACTCAATGACGAGTTAGAATGTGAAGCAGGATGCGCATGATCATGGTATGATACTCAATCACGAGTTAGAATGTGAAACAGGATGCGGATTTTGTCCATGTTTGATACCCCCTACTATCTAAAAAAACGGTTATTTTTAGAAAGCTGCGTCTGGAGAGCGCTGTGGACAGCGTTGGCTGCGAACGTGAGCTCGTTCTTGGTCGTGTAGCGACCCACAGAGAGACGCAGCGTGCCGAGTGCAAACTCCCTCGGGATCTTCATAGCTGCCAGCACATACGACACGACGGCGTTCTCGTCTCCGGAGTGCGAGTGGCACGCCGAGCCAGCGCTTGCGCACACGCCATCCTTCTCGATCGCTGCAAATACAGACAGCAGGCTCAGGTGAACAAGCAGGCAGTACAAGCAGAGCGAATGACACGTACTTTGAAGGAGCTGCGTAGCACTGACGTCCTTGAAGCTGATGCTGAGCGTGTTGGGCAGCACAAACTCCGGATGACCGTTTACTTGGAGCTGGATGCCGCTCTGCTGGCAACGCGTCTGCAGTTGCTCCAACAGGAACTGCTTGTTTGAGCGCAGATGCTCTTCGTACTCCTTCTGGTGGTCGCGGATCAGCTCACAGGCCTTGCCCAGCGCCACATCGAACGCCACGTTCTCCGTGCCTGCGCGTCGGCCTCGCTCATGGGAAGCTCCGTGGATGAGCACGTCTGGCAGCGGCGTGCCTGAGCGGATGTAGAGCGCGCCGATGCCCTTGGGCGCGTACAGTTTGTGGCCCGCGATGGTCAAGAAGTCCACGCCCAGCTCGTCCACGTTCACGCGCACCTTGCCAATGGACTGGCTGGCGTCTGTGTGCAGCAGAATGCGCGGCAGATTGCGCTGCTGCACGTGCTGCTTGACCGCGTGCGAGATCTCAGCGATGGGCTGGAGCGTGCCGACTTCGTTGTTGGCGTGCATGATCGAGATGAAGAACGTGGCTGGCGTGATGGCGTCCACAACGTCTAAGAGAGAGATACACACGCGGTCAGCATTGTATCAAGGCTCACGCACAGCTTGCCACGGCTCACCTTGCACGCTGACGCGACCATGCGCGTCCACAGGCAGATACGTGACCTGCGCCGCGCCCTGCCTCTCCAGGTAGCGACAGGTCTCGAGCACCGCCACGTGCTCCACGCAGGACGTGATGATGTGCTTCCGGGTCGGATCTGCACGCGCAGCCACAGCCGCGCTGCCCTTGATGGCGTAGTTGATGGACTCGGTGCCGCCCGAGAGGAACAGGATCTCGTCTGCGTGAGTGGAGCCCAGCATCTGCGCCACCTGCCCGCGCGCCTGCTCCAGCGCCGCCTTGGCCTGCTGGCCCAGCGCATAGGAGGAGGACGCGTTGCCGAAGTGGCTCTCGTGGCCCAGATGCGGCAGCAGCGCCTGCAGCACCTCAGGCGCCACGGGCGTGGTCGCGTTGCTGTCCAGATACACGCGCGTCATCTTATGGGCTAGACTGTACCACTCGTGTACCAGTCGTACCCATTGACTCAGTTATATTTGAGAAATGCATTCCTCCGTCACGCATCCACTCAAACGCCTAATACGCGAAGGAATGCGACTGCCAGCACATTCGACGCCGTCTCTTGGACGCAGCAAATGCGAAAATGCGTGAGACCACGAAGGAGTCCAATCTGCTTTGCTGCCTTTGGAGCACGCCCAGAAAGGCTCATTTGGCTTCGACCGGAAGCCAATCGCCCAGATCCTGGCCATGCAGCTCTTTGATGCTTTGGATCTCTCCTTGGTCCGAATGGACGCGCAGCACTTCCATCGTCTTGTTGACGTCACGACAGACAGCCGCAAACGCAGCCAACACAGTCGTTTCCCTGCCGTGGACGTAGATCCCCAGCTCTCGCAGCCATTTGCTCGACGGATGAGCCAGAATCGCGGTCAAGTCCTGGAGCAGCCTCGAACTGTGATTGTGGAATCGGGACCAATTGCGGGCTAGTCCGACGGCTGCAGTCACTATCAAGAAGGAAATCTTGCTCTGCTGGTTCCGGTATGCAGCCGCTAGAGACGAGAGATCTGTGACGAAGCAGTCGGCGGCCTCCAAATGTGTGAGCCTAGGACAATTCTTGAGCAAAGTGTTTAACTCCAACGTTGTGAAGTTTGAATTGGAAACTCTGAGCTGAGTCAGCAGATGGCCCAATGCCTGCGCCTTGGCCTTCGTGCCTCGGTTTACGGTGAGTGCGGCTTCAATGCCAATTCGTGAACATATCTCGGTCCAAAGCATTTCCATCGATAGATCTGCCGCGTATGTCACGCATGATGGTCTTGTGGTTGTCCCAGTGACAGAATCTGTCGAGACCCACGCGAGTCCACCACCTGGTACGTTGATGCAGACCCAATCGCTCAGCATCACGAGCACTTCCCATTGCGCTTGGCTCTCGAGAGATGCAGCAGAAAGAGGAGACAGAGTGTTGGGATCCACGCGTAGCTTTGGCTTCTCCCGGAGTGATACAAAGAGTCTTTGCCCAGGCGGTAGCGGGATCTCGTGGGCTTGAATTAGGCCCTGAAGTCTTGGATCCGTGGCCAGTACCACGTCTTTGCCTGGATGTGGCGACGTAACCATTGACTGCACAAGTGTCCTGTCTTCTGGCTCCATGACAATCATCGAGAGCTCCAATCGCTGCAATCTGGAACAAGCGTCTAGATGGAGAATGCCATATGCAATCCACGTCCAAATGATTCGACTCTGTTCGGGCCTATGAAAGGACGCCAAACTGGAGCCAATGAAGAGTCTCCGCAGCTGATCACTAGCAGACAACTTTGAATGGCGACAAGTCATCGCCCAAACGGAGATCTAAACGCCTGAGCTTCGAAGGCGGATCAACGAGCAGCCGATGGCAAGCCTAAAAGGGCAGAGCTATCACCTGGACCCCGTAAATCAAGATGCTGTACTTGGAGCTTTGGAGACACCGCAATATCTGCGAGCATTTTCAGGTTACCAGACCCAGAAAAGTCGAGCGATGTGAGCCGATACATAACAGGGTAACTCTCGACTCCTCCATCGATTTGCGCCTAGCTTGCGTCTTCAAGAATCCGTCGCAGCGTCTTCATGGCTAATTCATTGACATTGCAATCCAACAGACGCAACGCAAACTCTACGGTCGTCGCTCTCACAGGCTTGCGCTGATTCAAGTGCTTAATCCAAGTCCGCTGGCTCTCGCTAAGCACTTCTGTGCTTGTGTAATTCAGGAAGTCGCGAAGATACTGGAGGTCTTGGGGCGACATGTCTGGCAAATATATAAAAATACGATTTCGGAGAGGTATCGAGTGTCGTTGGAAGAACCACCGCTGCGGAATGCATTGCGAAGGATTTTTAGCATACGCCTGCGCATTCATGTACCGAAATAAGTGAATGTAGTCCCTCCATTTGAAGCCTGGAATGCGTTCCAGTTGGGCAATCATCTCGATAATACTGCGTTTAGTACGAATAGGCTGATCACGTTCGTGCTTGGTCCGCTCGCGCCATTTGGACCCAAACAGCGAGAGATGGATTCATCAATATTTTTGTCCATGGCCCTGGCATCGAAGGCGAACGTCTCAGCAACGAGACTGTCGAAAAAATCTTGCAGCGCAGCTTGCTCCATTCGCAGAGGCAGGAATGATAAAGGTAAACTGGCGAGAAAGATGCGTCATTTGGGGCAAGTAGTCTGCCAGCATCACTCATTCAATTCATTTTTCAGTAATTGGAGCTGAGACCAATCTCGAAGATGCAAAAGCTGCGTTTGTGTGCTGCTGGGCGACAAGATCGGAAGAACCTTTTCCATTGAGATTGATCCTTATGCCCGAATTGATAAATTGATGCAGGCCATAAAGGCCGAAGACGAGGAGGCGATTCCATGCAAAGCTTGAATGCTGCATCTATATGTCGCCACGATCAACGGCGAATGGGTCTATACAACCAAATAAGATGTGGACGTTGGTAAAGGGCGAGCTGCCTCCAATTGTGCGCACACATTTGCGCAACGAAAACGAAATGTTCTTGCTCTTTAATGTCTCTTAGAGAGGTTCAAAATGCCTCCGCTCTCAACGAACCAGATCCACGTGCTTGTGACGCTTCCTGTTGACTATGGGATCATTGCAGTTGACCAAGAGAATGCCCAATACAAGACGTATTCCAATTGGAGCCAACCTCAATCATAAGCCGCAAGTGAATGGAGCTCTCCTGGCATGGGAACGACGTTTAATTTGATGGCTCGTGATGATGTCTACGTGTTTTCTTCTCATCTATTCACCGCCAACCTGTATGGAAGACGAAGACTGCCTTGCTTCAGCCTTTAAGAACAAGTCGCTTTCGTGTGAATTTTGCATTCAGAGCGACATGATGGCAATGACGGGAGTGTCAAACATCGTTGTCCGAGTCTCCTGACGTTTGGATTCATCCCTCCGATGTTAACCAAAGCCAAGCAACTCAATACGCGGCAGCTATTTGATCGCGAGGTATTTCTCAAGCTTATACGAGAGCAAAAGGATAAAAAAAACGATAGCTTTCTTCTTGGATGCATTTACGCCCAAGGATGGGTAAAGTGTCGAGAGTACTGTGAACAGCATATCCAATTTATCCGCAATCTATTCCGAATGCTTGGCTTAGTGATGATTTTCGGAACTCTGACAGGATCAGCTACGCAATTGATGGCAGATTATCGCGTCCCTCAACCGCAGGTTTCTACCGGGATCCATTGATGCTGTTCTTCCTGAATGGCTGCACTTGATCTTGACTCACAGTCGCTCTATAAGGAAACCACGAAGGTGTTGCGTACAATCGGCTCCCATTGAGTTTTGCAAGATCGAACAGTTTGCCAGCAAGATTTTTTTAACGATTCGAGATGCCTTGAAGATACCGTGCATTCCTGCAAACTTTGCACAACCGTCTTCCATTCTCTGGTCGCAGCATCATAAACAATATATCCCACTTGCATGCATCAACAGTGGAGATATCAGAAATGAATTGACGATATACACACGTAAAGTTGGTACCCTCCATGGTTGAGTCTCCCGCAACTTGACCGTATGCCTTCTCTCTCTGGCGCGTCGCATTTGACTGTACCATTCCAAGCCAGAAAGTCATTCATCCCAGATATCGTATTTATTCATGCAAGCAGGCTCCAGTTCGCTCTGGGTTCATCTACTACATCTAGCCTGCGTAAATCCTCATGTCTTTACCAGAGTCTGTGCGAGCTTCAATTCTCACTCCGGCATACCGTGGAGCTTCTTGAGTGTCAGACATCCGCTGTTACTTACTGCCCGTTCGCCTCCGTGCGTCCCGCATCGCGATGCAATCCAGTGTGAATCCTGGCCACGAAGCGAACTCGACAGGTGCTAGCGAGTCGTAGTAAGGCTGCTGACCTTGGTTGAATATCCAGACCCGATCGCGTCTCGTGTCAACAATTACGTCCTCGCGAGTGCCGGCATTAATGAACTTGGTCACCTTCGCTTGCAAACGAACCATGCTGTCCGTCCTAGACCTGATCTCAACAACAACTGTCGGTGAACACGGAACATACGCCATGCTTTTCTCGTCGTCAGAAAGCCTCGACCACGTATCCTCGTTCACGTAGGAGAGATCGGGAATGATCTGACGGCGGAGGCGACTTGGGTGTGGCGATGGCTCGTTACACTGGTAACCTAAGCGACATCCACCCACCTTACCTCGTACACGAGGATGCTGAACGCGCCAGTTGCCAGCCTGCCGCAAAGCTTCATTCTGCTCTTCATCAGTTCCTCCCCCAGTGGCCATATCTCGCGCCAAAAGGAATGGGAAGTCATACTCGAGCAAGAACTGTCTTTCCGTCACTTGGTTCAGATCTGGTGGGGGGACAATTCGGTACTTCCCCGGCTCCGCTGGCACGCTAAGCCCATTTCGTAGTACAATCACCATGCTCATTTGCACTTTGAGCTCTTAGTTCTTGCGCTTGGGACCATGCGACTGAGACGTGGGCCGCCTTAATTTCGTTCCACTATCTAGCCCGACAGATGAGCTAGAAGCAAAGTCAAGAGCCTTGAATAACAATTCAGACGCACGTGCTGGGTTTAATTTTTCTTTCTCCGTCCTGTGCTCCTAAAGACGCGCAGTCGCTTGCTCCACAAAGATGAACTCGCCGCCGTCGATCGCGACGATGTTGCGCTCCTTGACGACCGACTGGAAGTGCACAACGGGTCCGTTCTGCCACATGCGCGTCTCGAGCGTCTCGCCCGGGAACACGGGGCTGGCGAAGCGCACGCGGATGGACTTGAAGCGCGTCGGGTCGCCGCCGCAATACTGGTTGTACAGCGCACGCGTGGCCACACCCATGGAGCAGAGGCCGTGCAGGATGGGCGCTGGGAAGCCCACGCTCTTGGCGATCGACGGGTCAATGTGCAGCGCGTTGTAGTCGCCCGAGAGGCGGTAGAGCTGCGCCTGCGTGGGCGAGGTCTTGAACGACGCGACAGCGTCCGGCGCGCGCTTCGGGATGTCCACTCGCGGTGGCAGCTTGCGGCCCTTGCCCTTGAAGCCCGTGAGGCCGCGCACGAAGGAGCCGCTCACGAGGCGCGCAATCGGGCCCTGGTCGTCCTCGATGGTCGTCTGCGACTCCATGAGCGTGCCCTTGCCCTTGTCGTAGAACGACACCACCTTGGTCGTGCACTTGAGGGTCGCGCCGTCCGGGTTGAGCGGACGCAGCAGCTCCAGCGACTGCTCGCCGTGCAGGATCATGGCCGGGTTCACCATGGGCATGCCATCGGGCGTGGCCGCGAGCGTCGGCGGCGGGAATGGCACAATGTCGTGCTCCTCGCCCTTGAACGGGATCACCACGGGGTCTATCGCATCGCAGCCAAGCCAGGTCAGCAACAAGCCTCTTCACAGAGAGAGAGGAAGGCAAGGACACGTACAGAGAGGGAAGGCCGCGAACTTGTCGTCGTACTCGTACGTGAACTGCAGATCGGACTCGCCGATGCCGGCGGCGTAGAGGATGAGGTCGCGCTGGTTGTACGAGGCCGTGAACTCCTCTGCGGGGCTGCTCAGGATCTTGTCCACGTCGACTTCCTGGCCGCTCATGATGGCTCTTGGGCGTCTGATGCGGAATGGCACTCTTTCACGTCAACATTTCCCCCCGCCTCTGTTAAATGCGACTTCAAGCGCTCCAGATGAAAATGTGGGACGCTATGTGGGACGCAAGAATGCTATTTGTGGAACGCCCCAAATGTAGCCATCTTGGAATCAAATAGACAGGAGAAGGATTGAACTGGCAAGATGCGTCTCATGTAGACAGACAGGAAATACACAAAGCGGCTCATTATATTCGACTAGTTATCGGTTCAGTCCTCATGCAGCGATACTATTAGAGTCGAAGACCTAGAGACGCGAAGCAGCAGCAGCTTTGTCCTCAAACTCAAACTGGCCGCCGTCGATGGCGACAGCGTTGCGCTCCTTCACGATCGTCTGGAAGTACACAGTGGTTCCATTCTGCCACATGCGCGTCTCCAGCGTCTCGCCTGGATACACAACGTTGGCAAAGCGCACGCGGATGGACTTGAAGCGCGACGGATCGCCCTGGCAGAAGTGCTTGTACAGCGCGCGTGAAGCGATGCCCATGGTGCACAGCCCTTGCAGGATCGGGCCCTTGAAGCCCACGCTCTGCGCAAATTTCGGATCCACATGCAGCGCGTTGTAGTCGCCCGAGAGGCGATAGACTTGCGCCTGTGCGGCCGTGGTTTGGAACTCTTCAACAACATCAGGCGCGCGCTTGGGGATCTGCACACGGGGCGGCAGCTTGCGCCCCTTGCCCTCAAAGCCCGTCATTCCACGCAGGAACATGCCGTCGATCAGACGCGCAATGGGTCCCTTCTCGTCGCTGATGAGGATCTCGGTCTCGGCCAGCGCGCCTTTGCCCTTGTCGTAGAGCGAGATCAGCTTGGTCTGGAAGTTCACGGTCGCGCCATTCGGGTCCAGCGGTCGGAACAGCTCGACTGTTTGCTCAGCATGGAGAACACTGGCCGGATGCACTGGCGGCATGCCTTCAGGCTTGGGCGTGAGCGTCGGCGGCGGGAACGGCACGACGTCATGCGACTCGCCCTTGAACGGAACCACCACGGCGTCTACAGTGACAGACACAGCGTCAGCAAAGGCATTACCACGCAGCAACCAGGTAGAGACCCATTACGTACGAAGAGGGAAGGCTGCAAAGCTGTCGTGGTACTCGTACGTGAACTGCAGATCGGATTCGCCAATGCCGATGGCATACATGAGCAGGTCGCGCTGGTTGTACGAGGCCGTGTACTGCTCCGCAGGGCTGGCTAGGATCTTGCTCACGTCCATCTTGTGCTGTCGACTGCGGATTCAACCCTGTACTGGAACGAACGAAGGCCGAGCCATCGTCCCTCGCCATCCCACTCCTGACGCCATAGAGAGCGAGCGATCTGCCCTCAGTGCTGGTACTTGAAGTGGTGCACACCATATTTCAAAATCGGGTTTGCTTGAGTGGTACACACCAAAATTGAGGGTCTCCAAACTTTCACAATGTGAGTCTGAACGATGTCGACACTAGAAAGTGCTACTGTAATATTGCTGCAGACATCGCAGAAGGTGAGAACTTCATTCAGGAGGTACAGTTGGATCACTAGGCTCCCAGCAAATCGATAAAAACGACCAGCGTTCTTGGACGATTGCATCGATATTTGTCCCTGTGACTGACCACTTCAATCCGCGTTAGCTCAGAGCCTTTGCCAATTCGACAGAAACGAGTGTAGCGCAGCGCTGGCAGTCCACCATTCCGAATTACTAACAAGGATTTGAGAGCTTTGCATGCTCGTCTTGGGGAGCTGTACAAACTGTATGGCGGTGTATGCATTGTAAATGATGCCACTTGTTCAGTTTTCATCGCCGCAACCATTGAGAGAGTTTGCGAAATCCTTGGCAATGTCACGATACTATGTGATGTAGAAGTGAAGGGACAAAGCTTACACATCCAAGGCTGTTTCGACTACGTGCTCAAGGGCCGAGACAAACGGGTCGCTATTTCTGTAGCAAAGCGTAATGATGTCGGACACGGAATGGCTCAAAATGTGGTCACTCTAGAAGCATTAGCGGACATTGAACAACTCGAGGTCACTTACGGCATTGCATGAATGCTGCTCGCTTTCATGCTCAAATGCGCTGCCCGTGAATGATTCCCTGAAAGGAATCATTGGAAAGATTGGCAAGCTGCTTTGCGGCGATAATTGACAATTTGGATGCGAGAATCGTCATTCGTGAAAGGAATTAATGCAGCTCACGCTCGTTATCAACGATGGATACTATCTCATTTCGAGCCTGCAGGAGCTGTACTTGCACATTATCATAGACTGTTGTCTATTGGCATCATTTGATCTCGCGGATAAAATTTCAAAGCCTGAAGTGGACGACCAAGAGCAGTGGCTCGGTGGGCTCGGATGGGGAGGCTGGGGTGGATTCGGCCCCTACCGCTACGGATTCTCCTGCGGTGGCATTGGTGGATGGACATATCCGCTTGGATACTGGAACACCTTTGGCGCTGGACTATACGGCGGTCGGATTCCCCTACGGGGGCCTTTTCTACTGCTAGACAAATCTCTGCAACCAAGTCCGATCTTCACGAACACGGTAGCTGATAAAACGTACCTAAAACTGCTCTAAAGTGCACTAAAATTCCTAAAGTATTTTTCCATTTTAGGTGCCCTATCGGATAATTTGTCACTAAAAATGTTCTAAAATACAGGGTTATAGACACATATTACCACACAAAACGGTAGTGATGTCAGACGCAGTGGCTCTGAGGAGCCCCATCGCGGTTTGGGGTTCCCCCCCAAAGCTAAGCGTAGGGAGGGGATAGCGACGGGCGACAAGCCCTCACTGACAAATAGGTGATATCTAATCCTAGACACCGGCATGGCCGAAGCCGCAGGACTTAGAGGCGGGGGTGGGGCAGGACGCGAAGCGGCGCACTCCGCCTATAAGTCCCTAGGCGAGTGCCAACCCCGAGTGTCCTACCAACAGTATTGATTTTACATGGCCTGGGAACTGTAGATCTTATCCACACCACTGCTCTAAAACCTGCTTTAGCATTTAAAAATGCTAATAATCAGGGGTATTCTGTCCTAAAACATGTTCTAAATACTGCAACCTATGACGGTATATTGCGGTACTTTTAGGGCAATTAGTGCATTTTCAGAACACTTTTTAGGTACGAAAAAACCGACACCACCAACACCACTATGTTCACGTCTGCTTGTCTTTCTTGCTCTTGTTTGGAGTCTTGGGCCGTAACTGTGTCATAATTCTCTG
Source organism: Elongisporangium anandrum (assembly GCA_023337935.1). Taxonomy (NCBI): domain Eukaryota; phylum Oomycota; class Peronosporomycetes; order Pythiales; family Pythiaceae; genus Elongisporangium; species Elongisporangium anandrum. Next base: position 85,823 of record JAADXR010000035.1, read on the forward strand.
TCTGTTTGCTGGTACTTCTTCGCACATTTCAAGGACAAGACTGGACTGTATTCATCCATTTGTCGGACTGGAAGCAACAACTTGTTTGAAAGTGCCTACTGGCTTGAAGTTCCGAATGCTGAACGAAAATAACAGGATTGGAATCAGCCGTGGCATCATGGACCCAACTCAAATCTCAGACTCTCGTATATCACGGGTATGCATTTAAAATGGATGTATCCCTACGGTATATGTCGCTCGCTTTTTTGACTGGTCTTTCGGTCTCTACACACTCATTTGCAACTTTGTCTCCCAGTGCTCAAGTCATGAAGTCCTTCGTCGCTCTGCTGGCCGCCCTTGCGTCTACAGCCAGCATCTCGGCGGACTTGATCGTGTCCACAGAGGGGTTTATCAACAGCTGCATTGTTTACGACTACGATCAATGCGGTGGCGGAGACTGGACCACGACCAGGTGCTGCCAGCACTCTGAATTCGCGTGCATTGACGATGAAGTCTTGGGCATCAAGCGCTGCCTGCCAGTGTCCCTCACGCGAGATCCAGTTGGTCGACAATGAAGAGCGTGCGAAGGCACTGTATGCAACGATATTGCATGCCTGCGTCGCTCACGGACGGACGGCGAAGTCGTGTGACACAGCCATTCTCTTGTTAAAGTGCCGATTAATCGTTGCCTTGATTTCCCCAATGCTTGTGTTCCATCCGACAGCATGGATGCTGGAAGTCCGTTCTGCTCTTCGTCGGATCGTTGACATCAAGCACAAGTTCCTATTGCCATAAAGGCATTGCATTCATTATTTTCAAAAAGATTACTCGTGTGTGCATGCTTCCATCCTCTTCACATGATGGCCATGACGGACTCCTCCTGCTCGATAGCGCTGGGCTTGGCTTCTGGCTTGGACTCGGAGGCCTTGACGCCCCAAGCAGCGTCTGATTTGCGCGACGTGAACTCCTCGAGCATCTTGAGCGCGTTCTTGGGCTGGTTCAGCGGCACCATGTGGCCCGCCTCGTAGACCTGCAGGAACGTGAATGTGTCGACGTTGCGCACGCGGCCGGCCTTGGCGCCGTCCACGAGCCAGTCGGCGTCTTCAGCAGCAGCGAACTCGGCGTGCTTGGACCAGGGCAGCTCGAGCGTCCAGGCCTTGCAGCCCATCCAGTTGACGATAAAGTCGGCGTCGCCGGCGTACACGAGGCCACGGATGCCGCTCTCGATCATCGGGACCACGAGTCCCTGGAAGTTCTTCATCCAGTCGTAGGCGAAGCCGGCGTGCACCGCCATGTTGCAGGCGCTCCACTCGGCCGAGTGCTTGTCCACGTGCAGCGCGTCGCGCGTGGACTGCAGGCGCAGAAACTTCTCGATGCTGGAGAAGTCGTAGCACATGGGATAGTGCTTGCACTCCTCCCGCACGTCGTAGACATTGAGCCCCGAGGCCGAGTACGGCGCCACGAGCGCGGCGTTGCAAAAGGTCTGCGCCGCGATGCAGGCCGCCTTGTTGTTCTGGCAGGCCGCGATCATGCTGATGCAGGGCTTCACGGCCGCCTTCATGGCCAGATACAGCGGGTACGACACGGCCTGCACGTGGTACGTGTTGTTGTAGGCCATCTCCGGGTAGTACTTGTACTGCACCTGCGGGTCCGTGAGTCCATTACCGATGCCGAAGCCCTGCAGGTTGATCGGCAGGCCTTCCTTGTTCTTGTTGCCCGTGAACACGCGATGCGCGATGGCCGGCACGTAGTGGCCGCCGTAGCTCTCGCCGAAGACGTAGAAGTCCTGCTTCTGGTACTCGGGCTTGGCCGTGAAGAACGACTGGAGGAAGTGGAACATGTCGTCGCCCACCATCGTCTCGTCCGTGTCGTACTCGCTCACGTCGCCGAAGCTGAAGCCCACGCCGATGGGCTGGTCGATCCACATGATGTTGGCCTTGGTATTCCACGAGAACTCGTTGCGCTCGAGCGTGAGGTCGTCCTTGACGCTGCAGGGCCCGTTCTCCTCCAGCAGCGCCAGGATGGAGCTGCAGCCGGGCCCCCCCGTGAGCCAGATGATCACCGGGTCGTTCGCCGGGTCATTGCGCGACTCGAAGAACCAGTAGAAGTAGTTCTTGGACTTGGAGCCGTCGATCTTGAAGTAGCCGCTGAGCTGCTTGGTCGTGTCGCAGAAGCCCTCCTCCACGGGCGCACCCGTGAGCGTGTAGCTGGTGTTGCCCTCCACGCTGCGGTGCAGGTACTCCTGCTCTTCATAGGCGGAGACAGAGGCCGTGGCCAGCAGCGCCAAGGCGCTCGCGAGCCTCCACAAGAGCTTCATGATGGACCGGCTGAGTGAGCTCCTCGGGTCTTCTCTGATTATGAAAGAACCCAGCGAAGATCTCAGTTGAGACCCTAGTTTAGTGTGGTTGTGCACGCCAATCTGGAGGAAGTAGTACGTGTGGTGCACATTAGTTTAGAACGGTCGTTTCCATGAACGGACGTCAAAAGCTAAAGCGGGATGGACTTATAGCTGCTGGAGGTTGGTTTCACGGGCGTGGGGCTGGCTCGGGGCTATTCCTGGCGCTCTATATGGTGAATGGCGCAGTCGTCGAAGCTCCAAGCGCGCAGTGGTGCAAGCGCAGGCTTTAAATAGCCCACGAAGGCGCGGGAAAGCGTGACCCGCTTGCATTCACTCGAGGTAAAACTGATTAACAAACGGCAAAGGGGCGGCGGGACGCCCTCACGCGCGTGGAGAGCCGTCGAACGCGGCCGCATCATCAACAGGAGCTACAGGACCACGCAGTTTAGTCGGACAAAGTGAACGGATGGGCAGTGGCGTCTCTGTAGAAGCGGGCGGATCCAACAAGTCCCAGGCAAGGTCTGCTCTGTTGGCGACGCTGCGGCTGCTCGCGAACAAGCCACACCATGCGCCGCTCGTGGCGGCCAAGACCCAGTGGCGCATCGCTGCGCCTTACGCCGGAACGTCCAACGAGATCAGCACAAACGAGCAGGAGCTGCTGCAGGTGCTGCACGACCCCGTGGGGCAGAAGCACATCGGCGCCTTCGCCAAGAAGATCATGACGTCCGAGACGTTCTTCTGCTGGGTCGAGATCAAGGAGTTCAAGGACGCGCCCTCCGTGGGCTATCGCAAGTCGCTCGCCAAGCTCATCTACAAGAAGTACATCAAGAACGGCTCGACCATGGCGCTCGGCAGCATCACGTCCGATCTCATCGCGCTTTACGATGTACGTACGGCTGTAGCTCCATTGGTGTATGTGCTTCTAATGGCTGTTTGTTTCTGTGCACCGAGCAGAAGAAGATCCACGACGTGGAGCACGATTCGTCGCTCATGACGCCCGAGTTCTTCGACCCGCTCATGTCCAATATCGTGGCTGATATGTGCCAGAACACGCTGCTGCGGTTCAAGACCACTCCCGAGTACGAGGCGTACAAGAAAGACGTCAAGGACACGTACAACAAGGTCACGGTCGACGACTTTGAGTACCTGGAGCTGCTGGGCAGTGGCGGCTTTGGCCGCGTGGTGCATGCACGGAAAAAGTCGACGGGCAAGCATTACGGTGAGAGCGATTCCTGCCGTCCATGAGGCTACCTGTAGCTCACCTCTTGCCATTCCATCCTGTCTGTTGCTAGCTATGAAGATCCAGCTCAAGACCGGTCTGCTGGACGAGCATCACGACCAACTGGCGCAGATCACGTCGGAGAAGGACATTCTCCAGGTCTGCCACAATCCGTTCATCCTGGACATGCACTACAGCTTCCAGACATCGGCCCACGCGATCATCGTGACGGAGCTCGTACGAGGAGGAGACCTAGGCGAGGCGCTGAAATCGGCTCGTGAGGGATACATCAGCGAAGACCGCGTGCGGCTGTATGCAGCAGAGATCGGCCTGGCGCTGAACCACATGCATGATCTGGGCCTGATCTACCGAGATCTGAAGCCAGGCAACGTGCTGCTGGGCGAGGACGGCCACGTGATCCTGGCAGACATGGGGCTCGCTGCTGGCTACGACCCAACGCAACTGCGCAAGGACGACAGCAGCTGCAAGTACTTTCCGCGGGATCCGAAGCTCACGCGGCGAAAAACCACGGTCGGCACGCGCGGGTACATGGCGCCGGAGATCATCTCGGGCAAGCTCGTGAAGCGGGACCAGCGGCCGGGCTACACCTTCGCCGTGGACTTTTGGTCGCTCGGGGTGACGATTTTTGAGTTGATGTGTGGCTACCAGCCTTTCAGTGTGTATACGGGCGGCAATTTCTTCCAGGAGGTCGCGAACGAGGAGATCTTCCGCCTCTCGCCGCGCACGCAGCACAAGATCGAGCTGCAGAAGATGGCGCAGGGCGTGACCTTCCCGCCGCATTTGACCAAATCGGCGCAGGACTTTATCCGGCGGCTGCTGGACGTGAACGTGGACCAGCGACTCGGGTGCGCGAACGAGAACGCGTTCAACGACTTCATGGAGCACCCGTTCTTCGAGTCGATCGACTGGGAAAAGCTCATGATGAAGCACATCGACCCGAATTTCAAACCCAACCTGCCGCTGCTCACGGACAAGAAGATCTATAACTCGTACGACCAGATGATGTCCCAATTCGACACGCGCGACAAGGACTTCATCCGCCGTACGTTGCCTCTCTGCTCTCTCCTTATTGTGGCCTGCCTTGATGCTCACTGTGTTGTCTGATCAGACGACTGGTATGCGGACCCGGATCCCGAGATGCAGAAGCATTTCAACACATGGGACTACATCTCGCAGAACACACTACGTGCGGAGCTGGGCATCGCCAAGGAGCTGGACGAGACCAACATCCCGTACAAGGTGCTGCAACTGACTGGCGAAGACGTGAAGGGAGGCCCGACGCCCAAGAAGTCTGGTCGCTAGGGCCCTGGTAGAACGTAGAAGCAAGAGAAGAGAACACGACGGAATGATCGGGTCGAATCGTGAGATCTGTATTATAATGCGCACTTAAACACGATAGCGACGCTTTCACATGCAGAGATGGAATGGTTTGATGGGTTGGCTTTCTTCAGTAAAAAGTTTGATTTCTATGGAGAAGTTCTCGTTCATGTAGATCAGTGTGGTGGTACAATTTTCATCAGTAGAAGAGCCTTTGGATATGCAGGACACGCAAATGCAGACACGCGAACTCCTCAGGAAAAAATTAGAGTAGTTTGATCCTCACGGCGACGCGTTTGACGGCGTCTCAGCAAAGTGTGAAGTGAGTTTTTCATCCTCAGAGACGCATTTCATTCGGCAATCCCCACATGCAACATGAATGAATAGACTGACGGACGCAGGCGAGCTCACTCAGCTGCGCAAGCAGCAGCACACGAGCCACACAGGCAAGGCGCTTCTGCTGATGCTGGCGGTCCCTCGATTCCCTTGGAGCTGATGCGATGCGACACCGCAAATGCGCGACTGATCTCACTTGCGTCGCGCTCCACGATCCAACACACTGGCCAGTCATTTATGTCCTGGGCGGGTCGCGGGTTTGCGCAACCCAACCCGCGTATCCAATCGACCCACTTGACCTGCAGACCCATCATTTTGGAGACCCACCCGCCTCCCTGGTGAATCTAATTTTAGGTCGTGTATTAATTTTGCCGGACGCGCCGAGAGTGAAGCCATCTGACTTGATGGCATGGGCAATGCGCTCAAGTCCAGAGCGGCGCTGGCGTTCGACGCGGCGTTCAAGGCCCACGAGCAGACGTTCCTCAAGCTCAAGCCGCTGGGACTGGACCGCAAGCCGCTGCTCGCGCTGCACCGGATCTTCACGTCCATGGACCGCGACGGCTCCGGCGAGATCAACCTGCACGAGTTCTTCGCGTACATGGACCTGACGCGCACGCGCTTCTCGGAGAAGGCGTTCTCGATCATGGACACGGACGGCAGCGGAGAGGTGGACTTCGTGGAGTTCGTGCTGGCCCTGTGGAACTACTGCTCGTTCAGCCAGACCAGTCTCGTGCGCTTCGCCTTCGACCTGTACGACCTCGACGGCAGCGGCGAGATCGAGCGCGCCGAGGCCGTGCGCTGCATCCGCGAGATCTGGGGCGACGCCTGGGAGCGCAACGCCAACGCGCAGAAGATCCTGGCCAAGCTCACAACCATCATGGAGGCCAGTAACAGCGGCCGCATCAACGTGCGCCAGTTCCAGGAGTTCGCGCTGCACCATCTGCTGCTGCTCTTCCCAGCGTTCCAGCTGCAGGGCGAGCTGCAGCATAAAATCCTGGGCCAGCGGTTCTGGTTCAAAGCAGCCAAGATGCGAGGGGAGATGGACCCTCGCGATCTCAGCTGGACGCACGTGCAGTGCGCTGGGAATATGTCAAAGCAAGCCAGCAATAGGTTCCTGACCACTGTGGACGATGCGCACATGCAGCTATCTACACGCACGCTGGGCGCGAAGGGTGGCGGTCTAGCCAAAAGCATCAGTCGGCGGTTCAAGAAGGAGCCAGCGTCTGTAGTAGTCGTCGCAGCAGAGGCGGAGCAGTCTGACTCAGAACGTAATCCCTCGGACAAACCCAAGAAGCGATCCCCAAGGAAAAAGGGCAAAGCCAAGCTGAGCTCTGGTAGCGTGCTCGTCGTCGAGGATCTGGAACGAACATGAATAGAAACGCAATCTAGTGGGTCGGCTATGCTTTGGATCGCGTGTTGGCAAGCAGATGAGCGCCGTCGAAGGTCGTTTCGCCGCTATTTTGGCTCAATGCAGTCGACAGAACTCGCTTTGACTCGGTCTATTCTCGTCAAGTGGATGAGCGCAGTGGTGCGTTTAATCACTGTGGCGTGTCTCTTGCCATGGAAGGCGTCGTGCTCGTGGAGCTGCAATCCGGAGCGCTCCACTACACCAAGTCGACGTCCGTGCGCTTCGATTCGCTGCATCCGAAGTCCGAGCGGCTGAATCTCGGCTCGCTCATGTTCGCGCTGCAGAACTTTGCAGGTATCGCAGCACGAATCGCATGAAGCAAACTGGTCTTGACCCACTGACATTGTCTGACGCAGGCGACTGCATACGCACGCCGAATAGGCTGCCGCCATTGCGCCAAAACGACAAGAAGCGCGCACCGAATCAAGCGTACTCGGCCAACATCACGATGCTGGCCACTGCGCAGGAGCGCATGCTGTCAGCCCAGATCATATCCAAGAAGCTTCTGATGGTATCACTCGCACACCTTTATCATTGTTTCCGTACCAGCAGATCTCAATGGTTGTTTGTTCTTGCTATCATAGGTGTTCTTTACGTCTCCAAGATTTGACCTCAACGCTGCCAGGTGGGGCTTTTGAGCTTGGTATTGCAATTGTCCGAGCGTTATCTCATGTCAATTGGCTTCTTGTGCATGTAGAGCGTTCGTGCGCCGATTAGCGTACAATTACGACCACGGCGAAAGCCCCGACGTCCGCTTCCCCAGTCGCTTCAACCAAATAGTACGTGGCCGCAGAAAAAGAAGGGTGCTACGGTGGGCCAGCATGCTTACATGTTGCTCTGTAGCCACGCCTCTTTCGCGATGCATCTACACGCACGATCGAAGAGGAGTTGGACAGACTGCTCCTGCAGTTTGCACGCACGCATATCCACTCGCGTACAGCCAGTGCGCTGCAAGCAGGCTTCGTCTTGTTCTACTACTCGGATCAGCTTCGCTACAAAGCCGAAGACTCCACCGCCGAAGACACTGCGGCTGCGACAGCGCTGGCGTTTATGCAAGGACCAGCTCAAGCCACTTCGAGATCCGCGTCCGTCTCGGTGCAGCCTGCCACAGGAGAAATGCCACTGGCAAAGTTCCAAGCATCCGTGCGCTCCATCAGCGTGCTGGCCAAGCTGCGGCAGAATATGACACAGAGTCAGGAAGGCGCTGGGTTCACGAAGTCGCTCAAGACAATGCGATCCAACGCTGTAATGGACCAGCAAGAGCCCCACGTTGTGCAGCGATATCTCTCGCTCGCAAAGGACCAGCAAGGTGGCGACACAGAGGATCTGACGCAGTACGTGGCCCAAGGAATCCTCAACATCGTGCTGCCGTTCGTGGACACGCTCGTGCCGCTATTCTATTCGCCCCACAAGCACAAGACGGTGTATCAGCAGCGAGAGTTTGCCGAGCTCAAGCAGTTCGAGTGGACGCGGTTCCCGATCAAAGTCACGCAAACGCAGCAGAACCAGCGCGTGAAGCAGACGCCAAAGCTGGATCTGCGCGCCTGGAAGCGCGGCAGCTGTCTGCTCATACATCCGGCGACCAAGAGCGATCTGATATACAGCAGCGAGCAATTGCGCGTTCGACGGGAGGCTGAGCGCGCAGGTGTGACAGCATTGTTTGACGTAATTGAGCCGCTCATTCGAGGTGACGTGGCGTCGTCTAGGTCCGAATAGAAATAGCCAACCATTTCAAGATTCTTCTCTCTGGTGCCCGTCCGTCCTTCAGTCTAGTAAGCGAATGCAAAGCACGCATTGAGAACTGGTGCACCAGCAAAAGCAATGACTCTTGAATCTCTCTTGCGACAAGATCGCTTGCAGATCATTCGACGCCTATAATTGGCAAACACCCTTCCTCTGAAATAGATCCTCCATCTCTGTCGCTTCTTCAGCTCAGGCCATTCCGCAACTGGCCAAGCGCAGCTCAGAAATCTCCCGCTTCATCATGGAGCACGCTCAGCGCGTCATCGCCGACATTGTCGCGCGATGCAAGTACCACGATGTCGAAGTCTCCGAGACGCTGGCCGCGTTCACGGCGCGCATGGTCGTGCACAAGAGCAAGCGCAAGCTCATCCTGGAGAAAGACATGAACCCTCAGGACGAGCGGTTCCTGATCGACCAGTGCGTGCGCATTCTGTCCCAGGCGCGAGAGCCTTCGCTCGAGACCGTGAAAATGCAGCTCACGTTCGACTTCGCGTACGCAAACCTCGAGGAAGAACTGCGGCAGCGGCGCGAGAGTCGAGAGAAATCGATCGCGCACTTGGAGCGCAACATCGCGACGCTGGTGCCCACGAAAGCGACCGACTTGGAGACGCTGACGACGCTGTACCGCCAGATCTTCTCTATGCTGATGCTGGACGCCACAGACGCCAACAAGGGCGCAACTCTCGATGCCTCCACGCAACGCACCGTCGAGAAAGAAGTCGCGGCTGCGCTGGAGAGTGTCTTCCCACGTATCGGACTCAAGTCGTTCGTCAACATGGCCACAGAGGACAAGCGCTTCCAGCTGGACGAGCTCTTGCGCATCGTCGAGGGCATTCGGCTGTTCAACAAGGAGCTGGGCAAAGGCGGAGCTGGTATTCCGGGGTCGGTCGAGCAAATCCAGGAGACGAGAAGCTCGCTCGCCCGTATGATCAAGGAAGAAGTGCGCGAGGCTAACGACGTCTGCACACAGTACACCGAGGTGTTGCTTCACGTGCACCACCACCAGTCGACATCGCATCCTGACAGCGATGGAGGCAACGGCTCCACGCCGTCCATGGAGATCGTTCAGCGCTGGCAGGACGAGCTGAGCAACCGCCGCCAGTTCCTGTCGTACTTGCAGAGTCTGGAGGAAGACATTTCCTTCTCGAATGAGAAAATGAACACGATGCACGCGACTTTCTCGAGCGATATGAACGCGCTCAAGAACTTAGTGGGTGCGAGAACATCGCTGCCCAAGTCGCACGTGTATCCGCTTTTCGAAGCGGTCTCGAGGTCGTGGAAGGTGTTGCTCCAGGAGCACGAGCTCTTGCAAGCGCGCTCGCGGTCTGTCAAGGCACTCATGCAATTCAAAGACTCGTTCGATCGCACTCTTGACGAGGAATCGGACTTCCTGCATGTCGCCCGCAAGAGCGGCACGATCCCATCTGAAGAGCTCTTCGAGCACGTGAACACGTTCCCAGTGGAAGACCGCATGAACGGCCAACCGCATGCTGCAGCGTCGTTCCGTGGACGAAATAGCTTTGGTCTTCCTGAAGACGATGACGATGACGCGGGCAATGAAGGCGGTAGCAATGACGAAGAAGGCGATGTATTCCCAATTCGCATGCCCGTGGATTCAACTCCTGAGTTCATGCAGCTGCCGCTCGAATATCAGGGTTTCTGTCCGTGGACTGTGGTCGAGCGTGGCGGCTTGCTGCTTCCTGGAGACCCGTCACTTGGCGTCGTGCAGTATCGCAATGCCTATCACGTGTTTGTAAACGAGCGGGCACTTGGTGAGTTCATGATCCATCCACGACGATACACACAGGGAATTCTGAAGCTGGCAGCTCGTCAGCCAGCGCTCATTTACCTGCTTCGACTGCAAGACAGCTTCCCACACATCAACCTCTCTGCACTGCTCAAGCTCTGCCAGGCCTTCCAGAACCGATCGGCGTCGTCCAATGGAACCAGCGTGCATCCGCTTCTGGCTCCACCGCCCATGCAGAAAGTGGACGCCAGCACAAGCACACCTACGCATTTTGTCGAGAAGAATCTGGACCCGAACTACGACTGGAACGAGTGGAACTTGCGACGCAAGGCGCTGAAGATCGCGAACCTGCGTCATTGCAAGACCGTGTCTTGTCAGACACAGCTCAGTCAGTTCCGCAGTGATGCTGACACGCAAGTTTACTTACCATCGGAGAACTCCACACAGACAGGCAAGGAGCGCGGCACCAATCCGCCACGCGTGACGACTTACTTCGCGGGACTTCGCAGCGGTAAAGTTACCACCACAGCCAAATCAGAGGACGACGAGGACGACTGCAAGAACAATGATGAAGACGACAATGAACCAGCGATCATTTCGTATTCATTTGAAGTGTAAACATTAAAAAAGATGCTGCAATCACATCTAAGTCTAAAAAGCGAAGCAGGGTGTGTGAGTGTCTTTCGTTCATCCATCTCATATAAACTTACAACGAGAAGATGAACTTGGTGAACTTCTCATAATCAATTGTCTCGCCATCTTCCAGGGTGATTGCGGACATGTTCTTCTTGATGAACTCCACCAGTGGGGCATCAAACTGTTCCTCGATCTTTTCGAGCGTCAGGTTTTCGGTGGTCAAGATTTCAAACGCAGTGAGAACGTCGTCCTTGGACGAACCACTTTGGAGCTGCTCGGCGCAGAAGCTGGAGAAGGCGTCAAACGAGAGCTCGTCGCTGTCATTCTCGTCAAGCTTGTCAAAGCTGTCGTGGCAATCATCTTCGCTCATGTTGAGACCCATGCCCTTGCAGGCCATGATGAACTCGTCACGAGCCAGGACACCGTCGTTGTCCAAATCGAAATGATCGAACACTTCCTTGATCTCCTTCAACTGGTCAGGCGTCAAGTTGCCCAGTTTACTCAAAGCCACTTCCTTTTCAAGAGACTTGACCTTGTCGCGCACAGTAGTTTCCAGCGACGAGTATTGGGCACGAAGACCATGGATGGTGTCAGTCGTGAACGGATTCGAGTAGACACGCAGTCGTTCCAAGTCATCACTCAGCTTTTCTAGCTTTTCAATGTCTTCAGTCAGTGACGTCATGATCTGCTCATTTGTTTCTTCGACATTAGCCTCCACTCCGTTGGCTTCATGTTCAACTTCCTTCACAGGTTCCTCAATGATAATTCCGGTGGTATTTTGGCGGAAGAGCTTTTGGCGAAGAACTTGCATGGACTTGTACTGATCACCCAGCGAGCCTTCGACCGCGTTGATAAGCTGCGTGCTCTTCGTGCAGCGTTCTTTGATTCTGATTGATAGAGCAGCAAACTCTTTGCAAACATCATCACGAATCGCCACATTGGCCAACTCGGTCTCGAAGAATTCACGCTTCTCATCAAGCGAGTTAAGCAATCGCTGAACGCGAGCGTTGGTCTTTTCAATCAAAGCAACATCGTTCACGCGACCTGCGGCTTCAAGAATAGCCTTCTTCTCAATCAACTTGGCGTTTTCACTTACCACAGCTTCCTCGACCTTCGGCACGAGAACTTGATCGAAATGGATTTTCGCTGGAAGCACACCACTCTTGTTCACACTCTCGACATTCGTGGCAACTTCAACTTCTTCATCCATTTCTTCAATGACGTACTTCAGGTTGCGCATCAGCAGCTTGCAATCCTTGACAACGGCATCCACTTCCAGCTGAGCCTTCAACGCCTCTTCAAAGCGAGCCTTCGCTTCGAGCATCTTGGTTTCAATGTTTGCAACAAACGCCTTCATAGCCTCGATACGTTCGAGCGTAGACGTAGTTTCCGAGTGTTCAGACGACAGATCTTTTGCGTCTTCAACAACCGCTGCCAACAACTGCTTGTAGCGCGGAACTTCAATTTCCTCAATGAAAGCAATGCTTTCCAACTTCTCTTCGGCTTCACTGGTGGCCATGGTCTTTAAGGTGTCATCGTCAAGCATCAACGATTCTTTATCTTTCGCCCAGGCTTCCAGCTTCTCCAATTCCTTGACCACCTTCGTCAAGTACACCTCAGTCTTTTGGAAAGTTTCCAAGTTTTGGCGCAGCTTCAGTTCATACTGAATCTCGAAATCATCGACCTTAGCCTTGACCTCTTGCAGCTTTTCGATAGGAGGGTTGAGAACAGGGATTTCACGGTTATTGTTCTTGCAACTAGCAATCCATCGGCCAGCGCATCCTTCCACGGCAACAAATTCCGCCTCGCGCGGTGGCTTTTCGTTACGCTTGTACTCCAGGTGGGCAGCCAACGCCGCCTTGATATCCAGCATACGACGTGGCTGGCTCAGAGTTTGGAAGCGGTCAGCTTGCTGCGTGAGCCACTCGAGGAGTCCAGAAGCCGAGTTCATGTATTCCTTCGACAATTCTTGGTGACGCTGGGCAATGTTGACCGCCTTGGCGATTGTGGTCACGGCCTTCTTCTTTTGAACACCGGAAGCGAATTCCTTGAAGAGGAGCGACACGTACGTCATGATACTCTTCTCATCGGGCTTCGCGTGGCCCGCAACATCAGCAACGTTCAGGAGCTGAGGGATTCTGAAGCGCTCTTCGGCGACCTTGAACGCAAGCGTGACGTTCTCCGTCGCGTTCGACGGCGACAGCTTGTTAAAGTCGATGGCGCTTGGATAGAAGCGGTGGATCAGCGCGCAGAACGCCATACCATCCGCCCACGAGCTCGAAAAGTTGCGGACGTCCACGGTCTTGTAGTCCACGAGCGAGCGGTTGACCCACAGCAGCAGACCATCCTTGCCAGATACACCTTCAACGTCGATCTCAGCGACCGTGAAGGACTTGATAAGCGTCCACATGAGGCCCAGGATAAGCTTCTGGTTGCCATCCAGGATGTCGGACGAGCCAATGTTGGTGAGGTTCACGCCACGGTTCTGCAGGTACGTGAACGCGAAGTTGAGGTTCTCCATCATCTGAATGCGCATACGCGGCTTCTTGTTGAATTTCTGCAAGGAGAACAAGAGAGAAGAAGCAGCGTTAGCACCAACACTCCGCACTTTCCTGACACGAAGGGCTCATTTAGAACGTACGCGGCACACTTTCTCGCGGCAGATGATCTGCAGCAGCGAGATGAGACGGATACCGTCTTTTAGATCTTCGTACAGATCATCGATCTGCATACGCTTGCGCGACAGGTACGTGTTGGCCCACTAGAGAGAGAGAGAAAGCGCGTGAGACACATGCGAACAAGAGAGAAGGACACAAAGACGTACTCGTGTGAAGGTGCTCTTCTGCACGTCGACCCACTCGTCCGAGTAGGCGGCCATGGTCTCTTGGGGGCGAGAAGGGCGAAGGGGGGAGGGAGTTGGTTTCCTTCTTGCTTGTGCGTCGGCCGTTGGGTTCTCCCGACTAAACGCTCTGCTCTCGTGAGCGTAAGTTTACGTTGTGGCGCGCGCACGCACCAAGGCGGACCATCACTCCTCTCAGGAAACCAACGCGCGTTTTTTTGGAAGCGCGTTCGGTTGAAATAGGCCCAGACCCGTTTTCTCATACAAAAACAAAGATTAAGCGGAAGACCCATGGGTTTTGCTTGCGGATCTTTTTGGAAAAAACGTTGGTTAAATGTGATCGTTTAATTGAAGCATCTATGCTACGAGAAAGGCCACGCAATGGGCTCGGATTGGATGCTTATTTCAGTACAGTTCCACAAGGTTCAAGTGTTGGACGAGCCATGACGAGGTAAGTACTGGAATAAGGTAAAATAGCCCAGTTTATGCTCGTCTAAGATACGGTATCTGACGTTAGAACAATCGTCAGTGGCCACGAAGATCCGATCAAATTTGTCAACAGTAACAGCAAACCTGATAAACAACATGTATTCGTCATATGAGGAATAAATACGTTTTGAAGGTTTTGGCCGTCTACAACCGCATGATAAATGCTTCAGATGGAGATAGGAAATGGGTGAATCCGTACTTCATGGGCGTTTGTTAAGCAATTCTACGCGTGTATCCATAATGATCCGTCAATGGGCCCCCAAGCGTCCATTTGAGAAATTTCGCAACATCCGGAATTCCTCTTGTCGCACATATTCGATTTTAGCGTAATCACAGTATTTTTCCCTCTCATTCGAAAATGTGCTGGAACCCACGGCCCGTCATCGAGCAGGTCGACTCATCGGACACGCCGCGCGCGCCGCTTTGGGACGAAATAATGCGTGCTTCTTTGCTGGCTTCCTTCTCCAGCATTCGCCTTTGTCTGGACTCAGAGAACGGAGGCTGGCAGAAAGGAAACGGTGACCAGCTGCAGCAGCTGAAAGCTGCGACATGTGTCGTATGCATTATCGCAGGGAGATGAGGACAGCGTGAGTAACCCGACCGTACCCCTTGAGGACGAGCTGCCATCAGCAGCATCTTCCGCCCTTCAGTCAAGTCAGCAGCTCTGTGAGATGCAGCTCAGTTCCTCCCGCGCTGATGCGCGAGCAGAGACCGGTGCATCGCGCGGTCGTTCTCTGCGGGAAGCACTCGCAGCTGCAAGCGCAAGAGATGCAGTGTGCGGGCCCAAAGGTCGCGACCTTAACCGTAGGTCCACGACTCTGCTTGTTGCGTTAGGACGAAACCACCGGCGTTGAGCATCAAGTTGTCAGCCTGTGACGTAAGCGCCGTCCGGAAGTGTCACGGTCGCTATTAATCCGCCTCTGCATCAGCAAATCTTACGCTCTATCGTCTGCTCTGGCTTGCTCAAGAAGCTGAACATGGACGATCACTAATACGCTGCATCGGCTGCTGTGCAAGTGTAACAGCATCGCTGTATCGCGAGAGATCGCTCGCTCGTATGCTCCTTCTCTGGCTGCGTAGGGAGCGCTCATGGGTGGAAGAGGCAACGATTGACAACACGAATGAGCACATTGAATTCTTGCAAATGGGTGCGACATGGCACCTTCCTGATCGACTTGGCTTTGCTACATGGGGATCACGCTGTTGCCGCCATCGCACTATCGTTTGTCGACTGATGCTTCTTCGATTTCTTGGTCGTTGTCGTGGTAGTCGTGGTGTTCGTTGCAGTCCTCGTGATCGATGAGTTCGTGTTGTACGTTGTTGCCGTCGAGTTGATTCTGCTGGAGTCATCTTGGCCGCCGCTGTAATCGTTCGTGGCAAATGAACTGGCGTAACCCACGAGCATCAGAATGCATCCGAGCTGCCCACAGGCGCGTAATTGGCTCTTGGTGAACGTCTTGCGGCTGTTGAAGAGCTTGGTCTGAGTGTCGTTGAGCTTCATGGTCACGGTGCAGTACTTCTCACCCAAATTCTTCTCCAGACACTCAGAGATCGTGAGTCTCGGCGCAGTTCCAGGCAGCGACATTCCGATCGGCATGTACAGCAGAAACGCCACGAAGAAGCACGAGAAGAAGATCGACTGGATGGTCAGAGTCTTCTTGCGCTTGCGCGTGGACTCGGACATTTGGCTCTCGCTCGCACCGCTCTCCAGATCGACGACCAAGTTGGCACTTTGAAGCGAGAGTTTGTAGATCCTGTACGTGAGAAACGTCTGCGAAAACGAAGGCGGCAATCTTGGTAAGCGTGTATCAACCCCATCAAGCGACCAAGCTGCCACGTACATTCACGAGCATGGCGCACGCCTGCCAGTAGAAGAACCAGCTTGCTGCGTTGGCGTGGATCGTTGTGTACGTTGACGTGTCGAAGAAGGCCTACAAATGCGCACCAGCCCATTGAGCTTTCCATCACGAGCAAGCAAGCCTAATGGCGACAGTACCAGCGTTGGGATTCCTGGAGTAGCAATCATGCCTGCAAACGTGGTGAAGTACGCAGCGTAGAGCAGCGCTTTGGACTTGGCAGGTCGGAGCTCTTGCACCAGGAAGCTGTGATTCAGGAACCACGTGATGAGCAGCAAGATGCCGACCATGGACAAGCCCGTGCAGAAGACGTAGTACGCCGGTGGATCTAAACGCCATGAATAAGCCAACGTCAATAAAGCAATGACTATGAGCAGATCCATGAGCTGGTCACAAACCTCGCCCCATGTCGGAGAAGAAGGGCCAGACGAGCCCGCCGACCCAGATGTGCTTGACCTTGACGATGATCACGCAGGTCACGAGCGTCGTGAGGATGCAGGCCGAGGCCGCGAGAGGACACACCACGCGCAGCGTCTGCTGCAGTCGACTGGTCATGGTGGCGGATTCCGGAATGGATGACAAGCAAAGCGCCAAAGGGAGAGGGTGACTCTTCAACTGGGTTCAGATCATTCCAGAAACGCTTTTAAGAGGGTATTCATTCATGAAGTACATTTTATTAACGTCATTACAGAAAATCTTCCAGCATAGGGTATTTGTATAAATTTATACAGACCAGAAGTCCACTGTGCGGGGTTAAACCAGGCTCCACCCATGATTCCAGTTGCGGTACTGGTTCGGTCGGTGGAAAGTTGCTGCTACCGAATCCTTCTGCGTATCTGCAGTAGCAATCGGTGGGTTCATCATGTGTGGGTTGACTCTATATTAGCAATCGAACCCATAGAGTGGTTGGAAAATAGTATATATTGCAGGCCTCATGGCCAACTCAAGCTCCCTCTCCCATCAGCTGAAGAGTTCTGGTTGTTGGGGCCACAGTTTCGGTCTGAAGACGTGGTTTCTGAGTGCCCTTGATCCTTTAGGTGGTGGTGGAATCGTGCTGCAGCTGAATGAGTGCGACTTCAGTGCGATCTAAAGTGGACTGCACGCGAGAGAGATCAAGTGCCGCATCGCTAAGAACCATAAATGACTCGCCATCGACAGTTGGAGTAAATCCAGCCTCTTCAAGGATATCGATGGCGCCTTTGACTGAAACCAGCTTGGCTTGGATCGATGCATTGGACAGCCGAACCTTTCGGTATTTCTCCTCCTAAATCATGATCATCAATAGTGAGTATCTGCAAGTTGCCTTGCATGCAAATGACACGCACCGTTGGGTTTGCGATGATGTTTCCCAGCATCTTGAGCAGGATCTCTGCTGCTGTGATGGCTGCCTGCGGCTCCTGGCGTAGCAATACGTACACGGCACCAGGCGATTGTTCTGCCGCAATAGGCATCATGACTGGGGCCTGTACTGGAGCAGGAGGAGGCATGGCACCTGAAGGAGCGGCGCTGGTGCTGGTGGATGCGATCGAATTCATGATCGAGCTTGCGGTGGTTGAAGATGAGAATGTGGCTGCGTATGGATTGAATCCCATCTGTGCCTGTGCTGCTTGAAGCTCGCGAGCCTTGACCTCTTCATTTGAAAGCACAGCTTTAGGCGATGTGTTTGTTGAGGATGTTGCAGACGTGGACGTTGCCGGTGCTGGTGGCAGATCTGGGAACCGCTCTCCTTCCTCTTGCAAGCGCGCTTTGCGGGCCGTTTGCACGCGCTTTTCCCACTTGCTGTTGCCCCGCTCTTCTACCGCCTTCAACTGGCGTCAACAGATCATGTGAGATTATGGTCAAGAATCAGCGTCCAGTCGAAAGCAACGCGACAAACCTGCAGCTCTCGACGTCGCTTCTGCTCTTCGTCCGAGACCTTGGGCGGCGCTGAACCGCCAAAAGGCAACTATAGGACAGACACCGAATTAATCCTGGAATAGGACTAAAATAATGACCTAAATGTGAGCGAAGTACCTTGAACGAATTGCCGGACGAGGAGGAAGAAGGCGCAGCAGCCGCGGCGGTGGCAGAGTCGCCTCCAAGCACGTTTCCTTCGCCCTTGAAGGCCGTGCGCTTGTTCTGCATCTTGGCTGCGGCCTGTGAGGCGGCCTGCTTGGCCTCGTCCTTCTTCTTCTTCAGCCAGTCCATCGCGGCAGGCACCTCAGTCTCCTTCTTCCCGATTCTGTTGTGTCTGATCCTGAGATGACAGTACTGTGATTTTCAGAATACAGGGTTTTTGAGGTGAACTGAAGGTTGCGCCAACGTACAGTCATTCATGTTGCACCAGTTGACTAGCATTCCTGCTGATTGGTGATGCTGCGGTCATCATCATGGCGACGATTCGCGGCTCCGCGGAGGTCAGCGCCGCTATCCACAGCTGCACCGCCTACCAAGAAGGCACTGCTAGTGGACGGCAACAACATGCTGTACCACTTTTACCATCCGACCTGCTCGGTGGAACGGTACGTTGCAAGGCTCTGGTGCCAACGCATTGGCCTCTGAAGCTCATGGTTGATTCTGCAGTGAAGGACAGAAGAGCGGTGCGATCAACGGCGTGATCCGCCTGCTGCAGCGAATGGACAAGACGCACCGACCGGAGCACATTTGCGTCTTTTTCGACTCGGCCACGCGTCCGACGACTCGGAAGCTGATGGATCCGACCTACAAGAGCTCGCGTCCTCCGACGCCCAACACATTGCGACAGCAGTTGAGCTCCGCCACGGACATTCTCAAGGCAGGGCAAGTGAACTGCATCATTAGCCCAGGATTCGAAGCCGACGACCTCATCGCGTCCTATACGGACTCGTACTATGCGAACGGCTACGACGTGCTGATCATCTCGAACGACAACGACTTCATGCAGCTCGCGCGAGGCCCCGAAGTCCAGAGCAAGCCTACTGATACTCCGTCGACTGGAGAAGCCACAGACGCGGAGCTCGGTGCAACGCCTCGTGCTGATGCTGACTGGTCGCTCGAGCCGCCATCCACTGGCCCAGTTGTAGAGATCTACCAGCCCAATCGCTGTCGCTACGTACGCGCTCGCCACGTACAGAGCCGATTTGGACTGCGTGCGTCTCTGCTGCCCGACTATTTCGCCTTGATCGGCACGAAATGGGGCAAGATCCGCAAGGTGAACCACATGACGGAGGAGCTGGCCGTGCAATTGCTCACGGAGCACGGCGGGCTCTGGCCACTGCTGCGCAACCTGAACAAGGTGGAAGACCCAGTGATCCGCACGGCGCTCAAGCAGGCCATCAGCTCCATTGAGCTGTCCTACCGGATAGCCAAGCTCAGCACGGACGTGCCTCTTCCGCACGCGATTGAAGAGCTGCAGAGTCCGCAAGTCGCGCGGTTAGTCGCATCAGATGCGGCATGAGACAACAGGTCCACTGGGTTCAGCTGATGGCATGTGACGTGTGCAACTGATCTCTCATTGGCTTAAACTCTAAATTCAACTTTGCTAGGATTGGCTGAAATTGCTCCATCTCTCCAATGGCGCCGTTACGCAATGGGTCTTGTATTGGAATTGGGTCCAGTACCACTGCATGAGCCCACCACCAGCCTCCTCATGGTGTGTGGGGGATTCAGTAGCTGTCCGTTGCGACAAAGAGGCGCCTCCCCTCACAACCTCAAGCCAAACGCAAACGCAAACGAGCTGTTCGATGGCGGACTCGGACGTGGACATGGAGCCGCCCTCGGCCCCAGCGGCAGCGACCGCAGAGGCCCCCGACGCCACCGAGATGAAGAAGGCGCTGCTGGTGTACAAGACCAACCAGCAGTCGGCCTCGGACGACGACGATGACGACGACGAGGACGACGACGATGATGATGACGATGACGAGGATGATGAAGACGACGTCGATGAAGAGGACGAGGAGGAGCGCGCAGCCGCTCGCCGCGTGGTGTCGCTGGGCAAGGGCGCTGCCATGCGCGTTGACATGGACGACGACGATGATGAGAGCGGCGTGCGCGTGGAGAAGGACGACGAAGAGTCCGTGAACGTGCCCTCGGACGACGATCTCGACAGCACGGCCACGCCGCGGCGCGTGGACACGGACGACGATGAGGACCGCGCGCTCACTCCCGGCGCGTCTGCCGGTGGCGGCAAGCAGCTGCCCTCGCTTGCGTCCAAGAAGCACCACGGAAGCGAGACCGACTCGGCGTCCGAGTCCTCGACGACGCGCACGGTGTCTCCCACGCCCATGCTGAGCTCCAGTGCGAAGGCGCCCAAGGCCGCAGCGGCCAAGAGCGGCGATGCGGACGACGAGGAGATCACGACCACGAGTCGGCCGCTGCAGTCCGGTGCTGCGCCCAACGTCAAGGCCATGATCGCGGCGCGTCGTCGCACTGCTGTGCGTAAGGAATGCGAGGTCTGCCACGAGCCGCGCAACGGCCGCCGCGCCATGCTCTGCGTGAACTGCAAGTGTATGTACCACTCTAGTTGCTACCGCAAGCAGTTCTCCAAGCTCATCCAGATCTCCACGGGCGGCAAGCAATGGCTCTGTCCTGAGTGCGAGCCCAATGCGCCACCTGCGGCAGCAGAGAAGGAGGAGCCGGGCACGTCGACGCCACGCAAGCGACGCGAAGACGGTGCCGCCAAGCCTGCTCGCAGTAAACCCGGCGCTGCTGGCGGCAACGCCAAGAGCGCTGCGCCTTCAGGCAAGAGCGAAGCCTCGGGCAGCAGCGGGTTCAGTCACGAGAACGAACTGAGCCGCATCTCGGACATCGCGCTGCGCAGCGGCAAGAAGATCAGCGCGCAGATCCTGGAGCAGACGGAAGAGATGCTTCAGGTCACGCAATCGCTGTCGTCCGAGATTGAGAATATCTTGGGAGCTGCGCTGACGCAGGACAAGCAGGAGTCGCAGCCAGTGATCCCTCCGTTCACGCTTGTGGCTTCGTCCAGCACGGGTGCGCTTCCTCCCACGCCATTGTCGCCTTCAGGTACCAACTCTTCTGCTCAATCTCACGTCAGTACGAACGGCATCGCGGCCTTGGTGAACCCTACGAACGAGTCACCCGTCGGCGTCTCTGAGAAGGATCTGCTGCTGAAGCGTATCCATGCCGGTCTGTTCTCGATCAAGAACCTCGTTCAGCAGCTCCAGGTGACGGGCATCCAGTACGACGTTGATCTGATCAAAGAGATCAAGATTCCGCCCTCCAAGGAAGAGCAGAAGCCCACGACGAGCTCAGCTGCCCGCAAAGCGCCGTCCGCGAACGCTCGTACTACCGGTGGTGGAGCCGGTGCCGGCGGTGGCTCCATGGCTACCAAGACCAAGAACGGTGCCAGTCGCCTGTACTCGTCCAAGCAGATCCAGAAGCTGGAGGAATGGTACCAGAAGTCTTCGCGTCCAGAGTCAAGCGAGATCCAAGCGATGTACCGCATTATCAACAGCCCCGATTACGCGGACAAGGAGCTGCAGCCCGATGGCATTTCTGTCAAGCAGATTCGTATCTGGTTTGATAACCGTCGTGCCAAGGAGCGTCTGGACTACATGCGTCTCAAGATGAAGGACATTTCGACGACCGACATGGACGCCGACAGTGTGAAGAAGATGAAGGCCGCATATATTGACGAAGCCAAGGAAGTGCTTGAAGCGCGTGTCTCTCGGCTTCGTGAAAACACGAAAGGATCGGTGCAGATTGTGGATGAGGCCGATACATTGCTGCTGGGCAGTGGCGAGCAGCCGCTGCCTGTGAAGGCAGCTAAGGCGAGCCCAGCACCGAAGACGCAGGGAGGTGCAAACGCCTCGTCTACGAAGGAAGGCGGCGAGTCGAAGTCCTCCACGACCAACCAGAAGAAGCGTATTCGTATCGATTACGTGGCTTCCGTGCGCAAGGTCGTCAAGGATGCAAGAGACGCCGGCAAGAACGAGGAGGAGATCAAGGTGCTCCGAACTGCTGCCATTGAGCGTGCTCGTGAGCGGCTCCACGTTCCTTACAAGAATGCACGTCAGGGGCCATCGAAGCCGCTGGGCAAGGATGAAGTCAGCCATATCAAGCTGAAAATGCTCAAGTTGCTTGAAGAAGATGCACCTGCGGAAGAACTCACTGATGTGATCGAGCTGCTGCTGTCTGTGGTCATTCCTCGTGATATTTTGATTGAATCGGCGCTGCACCGCCAGCTGAATCTCGTGCTGAAGGCGCACAAGGACAACAAGGAGCTGGTCAAGCAGACCAACAAACTGCTGGATGAATTCAACACGATCGTTGAGAAGGGTGACAGCCACGCTGATGCAGCCGCTGACGACGATACCAAGGCCAAGCAAGCCGCTAGCAAGAGCGATGCAACGACTTTGCCTACTGCGGACGGCGACTCCAGACCGGGCACGCCCACTGCGTCCCCCAGCTCTCCAGCTGCGTCACCAGAATCAAGACGACCTCGTGTCAAGTTCTCAATCGAGCAATTGGTGGTGCTGGAGAAGCATTTCCACAAAGAGGACACGCCCAGCAAGAAGCGACTGGACAAACTGGCACTCAAGCTAAATGAACTCGCTGCGCTGGACCCTAACAGTGATATCGCGCAGAAATCGATCGATTACAAACAGATCCGTTGCTGGTTCTACAAGCGGCGATCAACGAATCAACCGCCGCAGGCTCTGACTACTGCGGATATCCACGACGTCGGGAGTCCTCTGCCCTCCTCGAGCTCCAGCGAGACCGAGTCTGACAGCAACGACGAAGGCAGCGTATCGTCCAAGTCCAGCAAGACTGCCAAGACTTCGACGCCCTCGAAGCGGAAAGCGCCAGGCAGTGACGAGAAGGCGCCCGCCAGCAAGCGCAGCCGCAAGGACACGGCTCCAGGCAGCGAGACCAAGCCTGCGCGTGCCAAGAAAGAAGCCGGTGCATCCAGCAAGTCCAAGGACGCCAGCAACAAGCACAGCGGACGGATATTTAACGTGAAGCAGTTGGCGACGATCATCGAGGAGTACGAGAAGAACCCGCGCCCGAGCGTTGCGCGACTGGAGGAGCTGCAGACGATCCTGAACCAGGACGACCACGCCGACGAGCACTTCGTGAACCCGTCCGGCGTCACGAAGCGACAGATCAAGACGTGGTTCTCTAATCGACGCGCCAAGGAGCGACTCGATCTGATCAAGATGAAGATCATGGAGACACAGGGTTCTAAGGGAGGCAAGGGCGACGCTGCCGCCGCCGCGAAGGCAGGAAGCAGCGATCTGGACTCCGTGGAATCCGAGACCGAGGACGAGGACCGCGAAGAGCCCAGCACTAAGAAAACCAAGACAGCAGGTGAAAGCGGCGACGCCGGTGTGCGCAAGGCGCTGTTTTCTCCCCAGAAGAGCGAACACGATGACGCGAGCCGAGAAGAAAGCAAAGCGAAGCACGAGATGGTGGACGATGACGACGATGAGGAGGACGACGACGATGATGAAGACATGGATGATGACGAATGATCAGTAGCCGCCAACAAACGGTAGTCAGTTGCAGGGAATAAAAACACACACAATATACACTTAAAAATCGCCATCGCGCTTGCATTGGTGTCTCAACTCTAGCTCTAGTTCTAACTCTGTGGCACTACGAACGTGTAGTAGTGGTAGCCGCAGTCGCCAATGCTGCCAGGCCCACCTTTACCGTCGCTGCTGCCGTAGTGTACGTCGCAGACGCACAGGCCAGTGCTGAAGTCGCAGTGGCCGTGGTTGGAGCAGAAGTTGTTCTCGCGAGTGCCCTTTACGGACGTCTGGCCCAGGAGCGAGGCGCCACCAGTAGCAAAGAGCAATGCTCCGGAGCCGTCCAGTCCATTGCCATTCACAGCATCCCGCAGAGAAGCCGTGGAGCCTTTGAGCGACGGCAGATCACCCAATTCACTCAGGAAATCAACCGTGACGACCGTCGACGAGTCCGTGGAGCAAGCGATTGTGCCGCCCACAATCGCCACCGCCACTTGTGTGAGCGAAGTCAGCGCCTGTAAAGCCCCTTGAATAGCTGCGGCGTTGGCGTTGTACCCGATGCTGACGGTCGTCTGGTCTCGGAACGTGAGCGTGAACGTGCCGGAGCTGGCGACGCACTGCACGATCTGCCGCTCGATGACGTCGTTGTACGTGTTCGGGTCATCGCCACGCGGACATTCGCCTAGCAATCAAC
Organism: Elongisporangium anandrum; assembly: GCA_023337935.1. NCBI lineage: Eukaryota > Oomycota > Peronosporomycetes > Pythiales > Pythiaceae > Elongisporangium > Elongisporangium anandrum. Next base: position 109,893 of record JAADXR010000035.1, read on the forward strand.
CAGGAGTCAGAGTGCACAGGATGCGATGGAAAGCAAACAAGCTATCGTACGCAGAGAGCAATCGTAGCCAAAGAAGCCCGGGTCGCAGAGACAGCTCCGAATGCGCCATCCGTCCCACGTTGTCGGCTCGTTCGGGTCGGTGCCGTATGTGAAGGCGGCGATTTCGCCTTTGACCTTAACCATTGGCGCCAGCATATTGAGCGACAGACATTGCCCATTGCCAGAACACTCGGTCGAGACGCCTCCGCAAGCCACTGCACCAGCACCAGCACCGGAGAGAGAAGTTTAGTTTATGCATCAAGAGAAGTCGGCGACAGCACAAATACGTACTGAGCTCACAGGCTATGCCTGTATACGGAGGTGGACATTTGCAGAGTCCGGTACTGCGATCGCAGACCCCGACACCGCTGCATTCTCGGATCCGCTGGTGCGCGATGTTGTTATCCACCGGGTAGTCGAACCAGGCGAGATCCGATGGACACACGCGGTCGGAGCAGTCGCCACCCATCCAGCCCACAGCGCATGTACACCGATAGTTCGGAGTGTCGGAGCACGTGCCGTGGCCACTGCAAGCGAGATCACCCGGACACCCGACTGGGATTCGAGACGTGGCACCGCAGTCGCCTCGGTGCACCAGCGTGGTGCTGATTCCGCCATACCCGTCGCTGTTGGTGTACCCAGTGTAGCAGTTGCACTTTCCAAGCTTGGAGTCGTCGCAGTATCCGCGGTTTGAGCACACGTCGTTCTCCTTGGTGCCATCGACCGACACCAGAGCAGTGTTGGCCGTCGCAGCAGCTCCGCTGCTGAATACGTTCATAATGGAGCCAGGAGAGCTAACATTGAGTGCGGAGCCATCGACCACGACTGTCGGAAGACTGGGAAAGCAAAGAAGAGCGGTTAAACACCACCATCTGAGCATAGTAACATGAAGAAAACCACGTACTTGCCAAAGTCCTGCGTGAAATTGAGGGTGATGACATTGGCCGGTGTCGTGCACGCTTGGGCACCGGACAAGTGCGTGACGGAGACGCCTGCAATGCTCGGAAGAGCTTCCAGCGACAATCGCACGCCTCGAGCAGTCGAAGTCGCAGGTATCGGTGCAGTGGTGTAGCCCCGGAACGAAAGTGTGAAGCTGCCTCCACCCGCAACCACCGGTGCGGTCATCTGATGCGTTGGAGCCGAAGCAAAGGACTGGTCGAATGGGACACATATTGTGCCCTTAACAACCTCCGTGAACACCGAAGGGAACTGCAGTCGGTTGGAAATGTGGTTGAGCCCATCGACTCCGTTGTTGGTCTTGTCTGCTATCACTTCAGCCAGATCGCCGTCTCCATTCGGGCCTGTGTTCTTGGTCACGACAAACGCGATCGTCGTGGTGGTCCCGGCCACTGAGCACACGGTGCCAAGTCCGTTGGCGAACGAGACGTCGATATCCACGAGGTACGAAACCGCAGCCCGAATCGCTGTGCGCAGGTCGCTGGCCGAGAGCGAGTACGCTAGGTTCCTGATCATGGTGCCGTCGCCAAACGTGAGCGCAAAGTTGCCGCTCGTAGCAGCGCAGATGAACGATTGCTGCTCCACCACGCGGCAGGAGTCGATGCCCTTGACGAGCTCTCGACTCTCGGTGTCAATAAACCCAGCACCGCCATTAAGGAACAGACTGAGCACGCCCTTGGTGTTGAGATTGGTGAACGTCATGGCTGGCAGATCGCCAAAGAGCGCTCGGTGCCAGAGCTGAGTGAACCTTACGGTCACGTATGTGCCAGCGGTGGAGCACAACTTCGACGCTCCGTACTCGAACGTGATGTCGACGGAGCCGTAGAACGAGAGCGAGTTGGTCAAATACGTCCTGAACGTGTTGATGTCCGAGTTGTACGGGATGCCGAGCACAGTCTCATTGCCGAACGTGAGCGAGAACGAGCCGGAGTCGGCTGCGCAGATGAACTGCTGCACCTCAATCATTTTCCACTTGGGCACCACGGCGTTCTGGGCTGCATTTGATGCTGGGAACGTGATCAGCCACTTCACCAACAAGGGCGAGACGTCGACGCGTGCGACCGAGACAGCGTTGATGCCATTGAGTGCCAGCAGCGCGGAGGTGACTGAAATGTCGTTCGAGCCCACACTCGCGAGCGCCTGGAACGAGATCGGCCTCGTGTACTGCGTACCGAAGGTCAAACGAAAGGTTCCAGCTGTGAGCGCCACATCGGATTGCAGCGAGAGTGTTTGCTGCGCGTAGCTGGTCTGGCACTGGATCAGCTGGACCTCGTTCCATTGGTCTGTCGTGAGTGGATCATCGCCTCGCGGACACGTCTTGAGTGAGCAATCGGGGCCTCCGAAGCCGCTGTCGCACTGACAGCCGTTGATCTTGTCAAAGTCCCACGTGGTGTTGTAGGCCAGCGAAGGTGAGTCCGTGAGCGACCGCGCCACGACGTCGTTTCGTGCGTGGTCCTGCATGGAGACGCACTTGCCATGGGCCATGCAGGCGTTGGGGCAATCGGAGTACTGGCAGGCGTGGCCGTGGAAGCCCGACTGGCAGACGCACAGCCCGGTGTCATGCGCGCAGGAGCCTCTACCGGAGCACTCAGCAACTGAGTGAGCGTCATTGACGCCCGTGAGACGACCCCAGGCCTTGGCCACGGGGCATTTGCGCCAGGAACAGTCGTACAGCGTGTAGCCGTCCTCGCAGTGGCACACCTCCATGTCGTCGCACCAGCCATGGCCAGAGCAGCTGTTGGGGCACAGCGCCTGAGCAGTCTGCACGCAGCTCCAGAGCAGCACCAGAGGCAGCCATCGGTGCATGGAGATCGCTCAACCCGGGCGTTTTGGCAGCAGGTTGTGTCGTTTCACGATCGGAAGTTGGTGAACTCGAAAGGACGCGATCGAGAACAGAAGTCTGTTTGCATGGAGATCAGGCACACGATGAGCCAGCCAAGGCGCTCGGCTGGACTGCTGCTGGATCAGTATTTGTCCACTGGCAGCAGCATTGAAGCTCCGCGTCCCATCAGCCCACTCTCGCGCTTCCGCCAGCAAGTGACTCGTCAGCAGAAGTGTCTGCCACCACGATCTCGGACACGGGCCAATTCGCCACGGAAAGACTTCCCATTGAGTAGGATTTGGGACGCCAAACACGCGTTCCAGCTCCAGACTCTCTGTGCTTCTGCTCCTAAAGACGCCATCTCCAGTGTCTTGACCCAGCAACAGCCAGAGGATGTTGAACCTCCGCGACCTCATGCCAAGCCCATCAAGCCTGCCATCCCCACGGCTTGTGCATCGCCAGCATTTATCATCCCTGCGCTTCTGGATGCGACACAGTCAGCGAAGCGAATCCAGCGACGCTGGCATCTCTTTGGCTCACGAAGAAGCGACAATAACCCGCGCAAGATCACTTGCACTGCTTCGTTCATGGTCGTTCTGGATGAGACGGCGCGCCCTCTAGCCGTACCGAAGCGAATGCAGAGACCGATGATACACCCTCCTCCTCTTACAGCCTTTGTGGATACTGAGGCGGAACGCATGGAGCAGCAAGAGACTGCAGATCATGGACTGAGCAGCATAACCGAACTTGTGACTCCCCCAGGTGTGCCGTTCTGGGTCGATGATGAATGGAGCGAGTTGGAGGAAGGCCGGTATGTGGGCAAGCTGAGTGCACCAGACCAAGAGATTGACCCAGAGGAGCTGGTCGGTAAGTCAACGGTGCAGCTTCTCCAGATGACACGAAGGCATGAGCAGAAGCCTTTGCTGTCTTCATTCATGGATTGTGGTCTGGATGCGGTAGGCCCAACGCAAGAGACTGATCCGATTCCTGAGCCAGAGCCCAGTTACTCGACGTCATCTCAGCATCGTATCGTGCCTTCATTCAGTCATCGTATTGCATTGAAAGGCTTCCGAAGAAGAAAGATGAAAACGAATGCGCTTCAAAGACGCGGCGCCCACTTGTGCAGGAAGCAAACATTCCAGAGACCTCTTTCCGCTGCGATTGAATCGATTGATCAGTCGCCAGAGCTGAATACACAGGCGAGCACAGTCTCAACCGAACTCGTTTCGACTGGATCCGATCCATTGGAGAATAATGGCACGCACCACACATACGTTGTGTTCTCCACTCCAAGCGTCGAAGGAGACCAGTCGATCCTGCGACGGAACGATCTGATCTCCATCGAAGATACGACGAGTGCTTTGACCTCGAGTCACGTGAGCCAAGGGCTCCATGCTTCCATCAGGCAGTCGATATCACTTTCGTCAAGTCCAGAGTCCTTCCTTGAGACCGATCTGCTATCGTGTGAAACGTCGCAGGTGCCAACAGGATTGATGGGTGCAAACCAGCAGCTCCTGGATGAGACAGAGCGTGCACAAGACCAGGCGCAACCTCTTGCAGTCCCGCATGGCCAGCCATTCGCTTCCCAGATTCACTCGGCACCGTCTCTGCAATGGCTTGTAGGGGGTGATGAACCGGGCCTTGATGATGATGATGAGGAGGAGGAAGAGCTGCTCGCTTTGGGCCACGACGTCATCCAGACCAAGCAGCACGAGTTCCTGCAAGTGTTGCAGGACTTCAAGCAGTCCTTCCAGCGCGCCCAGCTCTTAGAAGAGAGCCCGAGGTCTTCCACTCATGCTCTCGGTTTCAGCCAGAGCCAATACCTCTGGGCTGCATCCACAAGGGAGGACGACGAGAGCGACCTGGAGCTGCAGGCCATGATGCGCGAGATCCGGCAGCTCAGCATGGGGATGGGCATGTTCCCGCCAGCCAATCCCATTGGCCTTGGTAATCACGCCGATTGATGAGAGGAAGCAAATGTTGCGCGAGTGTGGACCTGCCATCTTGAACCTCGGGATTCGTCTGCAGATGGCCACGTGCCCCAGAGATCAGGCCAACCACACGCTGATGGGCTCACACGTCACACATATGTGGGAGCGGTCACAAATGCGTTTATTTCCGCCATTTTCCGTAACTTACTATCTCTCGCTTCTTTCACAAGGTAAAATGCAGCTTGAAGCAAAAATAACGTGTAATAAACGGTAACTTACCCGTTAATACCCCGGCAATGCACCGCGGACTGTTGCTTGAATCAGATTGACTTAGCGACTAGGGAAGCGTGTTGCGCGAAGGTAACCGTAGCTCCTGGCGGTCTTTCCCTCGGAGGATCCGGTCGAGAGAAAGCTCATTCCGCTTGAGCCCCAGAAGCCGACACCCCAATGGCCTCCTCTCCTCTGGTACGCGTCTCCAGCCTCCGCGCTCTGTATGAACGTGTAGCGCGGACTCTGATCTCCCAGTGCTGACGTTTGTGGCTGCGTAGTTCCCCCAGGGCACGCCCTGCGCCAACCCCGAGACGTGCTTCGTCAAGGGCCCGCACGTGCACCGCCCCAAGTACGTCTCTCATCCTGGCCTTGTGCTGCTGCTGTCTGCATGGGAAGGACATGGTTCTGATGCTTGTTGCTCTGTTTATTAGGACGGCGGAGCCCAAGATCCTCAACTCCATCCTGGAGCACGTGGGCAACACGCCGCTGGTGCGTCTCAACACGATCGCCAAGAAGGCTGGCCTTCAATGCGAGCTGCTGGCCAAGTGCGAGTACTTCAACGCCGGCGGATCGGTCAAGGACCGCATCGGCAAGCGCATGGTGGAGGACGCCATGGAGTCCGGCCGTATCAAGCCTGGCGACACGCTGATCGAGCCCACGTCGGGCAACACGGGCATCGGTCTGGCGCTGGCCGCCGCCATCTACGGCTTCCGCATGATCATTACGCTGCCAGAGAAGATGTCGCAGGAGAAGGTGGACGTGCTCAAGGCGCTGGGCGCTGAGATCATCCGCACGCCCACGGAGGCCGCGTGGGACTCACCCGAGAGCCACATCGGCGTGGCGCTGCGTCTGAACAAGGAGATCCCCAACTCGCACATCCTGGATCAGTACACGAACCCGTCCAACCCGCTGGCGCACTACGACGGCACGGCCGAAGAGATCCTCGAGGCCTGCGGCGGCCACGTGGACATGGTCGTCATGGGCGCCGGCACCGGCGGCACCATCTCCGGCACGGCCCAGAAGCTCAAGGAGAAGTGCCCGAGCTGCATCGTCGTTGGAGCCGACCCGCGCGGCTCGATCCTGGCGCTGCCGGATTCGCTCAACGACGAGAACCGCCTCAAGTCGTACCAGGTCGAGGGCATCGGCTACGACTTCGTGCCGGGCGTGCTGGACCGCTCGCTCGTGGACCAGTGGATCAAGACCAACGACCAGGAATCGTTCCTTCTGGCGCGTCGTCTGATCCGCGAAGAAGGCCTGCTCTGCGGTGGCTCGTGCGGCTCGGCGCTCTCGGCCGCGCTCATTGCGGCCAAGTCGCTCAAGGCCGGCCAGCGCTGCGTGGTCGTGCTACCGGACTCGACGCGCAACTACATGTCCAAGTTCCTCTCGGATGACTGGATGTACGAGCACGGCTACGTGGAGGACGTGGGCAAGAGCCGTCTGAGCTCCACGTGGTGGGCGAAGAAGCTCGTGTCGGAGCTGCCGCTGCAGGCGCCCGTGACCATCACGCCCGATCTCTCGTGCAAGGAAGCCGTGGAGCTGCTCAAGAAGGAGGGATTCGACAACCTGCCCGTCGTGGCCGACGACAACTCCATCGTGGGCGTCGTGTCCGAGGGCAACCTGATCGCGCAGCTCATGCCCGGCCGCGTGCAGCCGACCGACGTGGTGTCCAAGGCCATGTACCGCCAGTTCAAGAAGGTGAGCACGCAGACGTCGCTGTACGAGCTCAGTCGCATCTTCGACCGCGACCACTTTGCGCTCGTCGTGACGGAGCAGAAGCGGATCCGCAAGGGCGGCGAGATCGAGACCAAGTCGGTCATCTTCGGCGTCGTCACGCGCATCGATCTGCTCACGTACATCACGCGCAACGCGGAGTAGCTGTCTTTTTTAAATCTGAATATATTCATTTCCTCATGCAGACATGGCTACACTTGCATGCTCCTGACTTAAAGGCGTGAGCTGGCCTTGTCGTCGAAGACGAACTCGCCGCCGTCGATCGCGACGATGTTGCGCTCCTTGACGATCGACTGGAAGTACACGGTGCCGCCGTTCTGCCACATGCGCGTCTCGAGCGTCTCGCCAGGGTACACGGGGCTGGCGAAGCGCACGCGGATTGACTTGAAGCGCGCCGGGTCGCCGCCGCAATACTGCTTGTAGAGAGCGCGCGAGGCCACGCCCATGGAGCAGAGGCCGTGCAGGATGGGAGCCGGGAAGCCGATCTTTTTGGCCACCTTGGGGTCGATGTGCAGCGCGTTGTAGTCACCCGAGAGGCGGTAGACCTGCGCCTGCGTGGGCATCGTCTTGATGGGCAGCACGACGTCCGGCGCGCGCTTGGGCATCTCCACGCGCGGCGGCAGCTTGCGACCCTTGCCCTTGAAGCCCGAGAGCCCGAGCACGAAGGAGCCGCTGATCATGCGCACGATCGGGCCCTGGTCGTCCTCGATGGTCGTCTGCGACTCCATGAGCGTGCCTTTGCCCTTGTCGTAGAACGAGATGAGCTTGGTCTTGCAGCGCAGCGTCGCGCCGTTCGGGTCCAGCGGCCGCAGCAGCTCCACGGTCTGCTCTCCGTGCAGCATGGAGGCCGGGTTGACCTTGGGCATGCCATCAGGCGTGGCGCCCGTGGTCGGCGGCGGGAACGGCACGACGTCCTGCGAGTCACCCTTGAACGGGATCACCACGGGGTCTGCAAACACAAGAGCGCTCTGTCAGTCAGCAGACAAGGAAGCAAGTCATGACACGACAGCGAGAGCTACGCACAAAGAGGGAAGGCCGCGAACTTGTCGTCGTACTCGTACGTGAACTGCAGATCCGACTCGCCAATGCCGGCGGCGTACACCAGCAGGTCGCGCTGGTTGTACGAGGCCGTGTACTCCTTGGCGGGGCTGTTCAGGATCTTGTCCACATCCACGTGCTGGCCGCTCATGCTGCTTCTTGGGGCTGGTTGCTTGCGGCTTTTGCGGCTTCTTGCGGAATGAGTGAGCTCTTGCGCTCTTGATGGGCATGAGGGTCTATGCGTCAACACTTAGACTTCAAGTAGCCCAGATGGCCATGTGGAACACCCTCTGGGACAACCAAGGTTTAACAATATTGTAGCCATTTGAAAATCTTGGAGTCGACTCCGATATCGGCGAACATGCTTCTATTGAAAGCCTACATAACTCTACGTATTTATTCGCTCAAGCCTTGCGAGCTACGAGCGTGAAGCCTCCGACGTAATCTCCTTGAAACAGTCGCGCGACGCTGCCATAGAAGTGGTTCAGACTGCGCGCGACCTTCTCGCCGTCGATCGAGATGTGCTTCTCCAGATCGCTCTCGTAGCCCAGCGCCCGCTGCGTGACGTACGGCTCCCACTTGGCCGAGACATCGTGGAACTCGACACTGGTGAAGCCTGCTTTCTTGAGCAGCGTCTCGATCTCCTGCTGCGAGCGCAGCGTGGGGCAGAACACATCGTCCCGCAGAAGCCTCGTCTCCTCCTCTGGGATGCCTGGCTGCCGCAGGAAGAAGTCCTCCACGTAGAGAAAGCCTTGAGGAGCCAGGCGCTCAAAGCAGCGACGGAAGAGCTCGGGCCAGTCGTCAATGTGCATGAAGCACAGCAAACCAACGACCGCATTGTACGTCTGCTGTTGTTGCTTGGGCTCGTGCCACGCCAGGAAGTCGCCCGTGTGGTGCGTCACCTTGTGCTGCAGCGCACAGCGGCGCGTGAGCTCTTCACCAGCAGCGCTCATGTCCGGCTGCAGCTCCAGCGCGTCGAGATGGCACGAGCTTCGGTGCGCGAGCAGTCGAGCGGCGCTGCCGTATCCAGAGCCAATGTCGAGCACGTTCGCGTTCTCCAGCAGATCGGAAGGGTCCTTGCGGCTGGAGCGCAACAGCTCCAGAACGTTCACGACAGGCTCATCGCCGTAGAAGTGGAGCGAATCCTTGGTCGCCAGCCGCTCGACGTCCACGAGCTGGAGCTTGTCCGTGTAGCCCAACTCCTGCAGCCGGCGCTCGATGCGATCCACGTGGTGGTACAGCTTCATGGTCTTGATCTCTTCGTGCTTGGGCATGGCTCCGTGTCTGTGTGGTGTCTGGGAAGAAGACGAATGGCGAGTTGAAGCGGCCACGAGTCGTCACTCTTGATGCCGTTTCTCGTCATCAAAGCGCCACGTTACCTGACGCACAGCGTCTTTCTCCCTCAGATGATCCCACGAGTTCCCACGAGCGGTCCGATTATTTCGATGGATTTGAATCCAGATTGGAAATCAGACCCAGAAGAGACATGAGTGGCCTCTGAGTGCGTGAGGCAGTGGGATCTTGAAGATGCCACGACTGGGGCTGCTGCAGAAGCGACTCGCCTCCGTAGACATATCTAAACTCATAATGAACGCACATCAATCAAGATCTCTAGTCCGTGACTTTATCTGGATAAAGCTACTTGACTGCTACGCTCTCTTGGCTTTTGTTGCTGTCGCCTCCGTCGCTCTTCTTCGTCGCAGACCATGACGACGTTGTCCCCACGGATGAAGAGTTGCTTGGCGTAAGTCTGTAGCGTAAAGCGCCGATTCAGACGGGGGTCAGCTACAGAGAACAGGCCAGCGCTAAGTGGCAGAGCACCCGAGCGCATGTCGCGCAGCTGCTTCTCATGGGTCTCGTGCGTGATGGAAACCTCCGTGACGTCCATCAGCAGCAGGTTCATGTGCTTGTCGAAGGCCTTGAGAAAGCCCGTGCATGTGCCACGCACGCTGTTGACGCGGCGGATCACCACGAGCACACGCTTGCGCTCCAAGAAGCAACGTCGGAGCACTGTGAACGGGCCTTCCAAGTACGTGTCTTCATCATAATCATCATTAGCTTGATTCTCCATGGGAGCACAATGGCATGGGACCTTTTCGTACCTGCCAGTCGATCGAACAGCGAGGAAGACGGTGGCTTCTTCTCACTCTCAGTCTTTGCCTGGGCTGCTGTTGATGCATTAGCCTTTGCTGATGGCTTGACTGTCGCCACACGCTTCTGGTAATTCTGATCGGCCTCTGGCAGCTGGAGACAGAGCGCATGATGAGATCCGTGGTGACGATACTCTCGTGAACAGAGTCACTCACCAGATGACGGCACTTCTGGATGTTATCCAGAGGGAAAGTGCCTTCCACCAGAAGCGCAACGACCTTCTCTCTGGCCTCTAACGCCTGCAGAGCATTGAATGCGCCAGATCGCAAGTCCAACGGAGTAGAGTCGGATCCGCGCTTCAGTGGGTACGGCTTGAAGGCTGGATCATAGACTGGTGGCTTCTTAAGAGGCTGAGTCTTGCTCTTGTCGCTCTTCACAGTCTTGATTGCGTTGCTGCTGGTGCTAGTGGCTGCTGTGATGCCGTACTTCTTGTGCAGCTTGGCCCAGAGCTGCCGCTGGCGCCCGGCATACTGGCGCAGGATCTCTGGTCTACACAAGCCACCAGACGTCCATATTTCAGCATCAGCTGATAGAGGAGTCCATCCGCTATCCATCCACCTACATCTTGTCTGCGTTCTCTGGGTTGTGCTTTGTGTAGAAGGCGCGCAGTCGCGTCTCCAGGTCGGCGGCATCTCCAGCCGACGTCGCCATCGCACACATTAGCACTTGAATAACCTATAAATCCGTATATAGTGTGGCCCACACTACTATAACACACCATTTTCGGTCTTCAGCATGGCCACCATCATGACGGAGCTGATGCCGGCGGTGCCCAAGGTGCGTCTGCTCAAGGCGCAGCTCTTCCAGGCGCTGGAGAAACGAGAGCGAGACGCCTGGAAGACCTACTGGGTGGCCTTCCAGCGGTATCTGCTGGCGCAGTGGTCGCTGCAGGAGTTCCACGACCTAGCGCTCGCGCTGCTTGGGCCGGACCTGCGTACGTGAAGGAAGGAACGCATGGCGTGACTCTGTTGACTGATGGCTTGTTGTATGGGCGTGACACAGTGGATCTGCACAATGCGTTTGTGCTGGCGCTTCTTGAAAGCGCTTCCGGACAAGACGCGTGTGATAATGAAGCAGCCTCCTCATGCGATGCGGACGGATCTGGAGCTCAAGTGAAGAGCGAAGAGAGCAGAGAGAATGATCATGCGAGTGCGATTGGACGGCCTTTATCAATCGCTGTCAATGGATCTGAAGCCCAGGAGAGCAAGCAGCTGAGCCGCAAGAGGTCGTTCACCAGCACAGCTCTATCTCCGCACTCGATCGACGCAAGAGGTAACATGTTATGGGCACCAGTGAGCATTACACGCGACTGAGGACTTGTGATAATGGCAGACGTGAAGGCGATGCTGCACTTTGCGCACAACTCGGATCGCTCTCTGCACGCAGATGAGCAGTCAGCGCAGCTGCTCGTTGGTCTGGGCAAAGCCCACGCTGCAAACGGAGCATCCATTAGTTCTCCCAATGCCAAGCGAGCGAAACAAGAGGTTTCTCAGACTGACGAAACGACACAAGAACCAGCGATCAGCCGAAGAGAAGACATTGCTGACGCTCTCGCAACGATCCAAGATGTAACTCAAATGTAGCAAATCTATCATCTCAAGTGCTTGACGAATTCTTTACTGGAGATGAGACCAGAGTCCATATACTCCTTATGTCTGAGCGTAACAAAGTATTGGCGCTCTTCATTGCTGTTGGTATCTTCAGTGTCTTCAGCGTCTTTGGTCTCTTCATCGAGAGCAGCGAAGCCAGCTACCTCACGTTCCACGTCCAAGATCCCGCGCTTGAGCTCGTCAGCTTGTGCACAAAAGGTGGCGTTTTGCTGTCGAAGTCATGTTTGGTACCGTGTCTTGGCCGAATACTTTCACTGTTGCCATGATCTTACGGCAGCCTCGACAGAGCTGAGCGCTTGAGGAAAAACAATCTCGAGGTGCGTGGCCTCTATGCCACTCTGCACGTACTCAACGAGGCACTGCAGCTCATTCTCTCTCCGGCAAATGAGCTTCTTGTCATGGACAAGCGCCCGGACGCGCTGCGAAAGCTTGCCAGCTCGGAAATTCCACTGCGGGCAGGCTAGGCTTGCTACGGCGAAGCGAGCGATAACCAAAACGCCCGCGAAGTAAAACGAGCGCTTGGGCAGGTGGTACTACGGGAATCCCAAGCTGAACAACGATGACAAAGAATGCGGTACGTGCACCGCCTCATGACAGAGAAGGGTCTCACTACAGGCCAGGTTGAGCGCATGACGAAGATACGAATCTCTAACTGTCGCCTGGCGTGAGCAAGTGTGACACAAAGTACACGAATCCATAACATCTTGTGAGAAGTTTGCTGAGAGTGAGGATATTGGAGTGGCTAACTCATTGGAGACAATTAAAATAATTCAGCTCGATGAAGACATACACAGAATCAGATTTATTCAATGCGATTGCGTGACTTCCAGCATATCAATAAACAATGTCAGAGTTCTCGGGCGTTTGCGTCGATATTTGTCTCGATGACCAACCACTTCAATCTTCACCAGTTCAGAGCCTTGGCGAATCCGATAAAATTGCGTGTGGCGCAATGCTGGGAGTCTCATAGAGTTGCTTCGTTGCTTGAAGTAGTACACGTCCTGAACTGAGTTTGTCACAACGAAATGAATCGTGCTGGATTTTGGAATGCGATTGACGATCTGCTTCATGTCTTTCAATGTCAGAATCCTTTTGAAATCAATGCACTCAGCAGACAACAACTTGCTCTCGGTCGTCAACAACTCAACACGTTCTCCATGTTTTTCCCACTGCAAGTTATCCGCATTCAGTGGCGATTGGAAGATGAAATATGGCCACTCGACGTTAGGTGAAGACAGATACGGGATCATGATATCACTCCATTCCTGTAGTTTGTCATCGACCAAATCGCCAAGGGCTACTCGTATCCCCAATTCATACATCAGTGCTGACAAGAATGATCCGAAGTCGACACCAGCGAATCCTCCCTTGTGACTTGCAAGTACCATGGCACCGGCAACCAGATTCCCCAGGCGCTCTACTTTCGTTATGCTCTTGGATGGTTCCGCAACAAACCGCTCATAGCTAACGACGTTGTCCATATGATCAATTTCGACTAGAGCGTCACAAAATGGGACTGGATTTCCTGTTGCTTCTTTCAATGCACGAAATGCTTTGTTTCCAGATAGCATGAGATGAAGCAGCAAGTCTTCAATTGGCGATGGAACGACAGAGCGACTCAACCAAACCCCATTTGGTGTCACAGTTCGTGCGTCGTACTCAAGATAGAGATCAAACGGCTTGGTTTCTCTCAGTCGCGCAAAATGGCCGTGGATTAAGTATCTATTGTGATCCACCACATCATTTGGACAGAGAAAGAGACACACTTGACCAGCAAAGAACCAAGACCAATGTTCACGCTTCTCAAAACCAATTGCCTCTGCTAGATCAGCAGCCATGGCATCCATATACGCGACCATTTGAGATGACGCAGGCAGTGGATGGTCATGAAAATACGCAAGCGCTTTTGTTGCAAACATGGGTCGACTGTGCGTCAAAATCAAGCGCAGCCATTCCGGAAGAACCATATCAATGGATTCCGCTAGAAAGCGTGGAAATGATGGAGCCACTGTACACCAGCGTTTGACAGCAGTTTGAGATCGAGGCGTGCAGTCTTTAGCCATCAGTTGTGTGGCTGAGCCATTTGGGGTACCAAAAATCATCACTAAGCCAAGCGTTCGGAAGATGTTGCGCATATATTGGATATGCTTCTCATTGTACTCGAGATTTGACCCATCATGAGGCGGAAACGCATCCAAGAAGACAGCCATAGTCTTGTTTTGCTCCTTCCGTTCAAGAATAAACTTGTCGACCACATAGCGATCTAACGGCTGCTGCGCATTGAATTGCTTGGCTTTGGTCAGCATTGCATGGATGAATCCAAACGTCGACTGATCGTAACAATTGATCTCGATGTTGGACACCCCTTTCAGCGACATAACGTCTCTTTGCACGCAATATTCAAATGAGCGCGATTGGTTCCTGAAGGCCGAAGCAAGGTTCTCTTCGTTGTCCTCACTGTTTGGTGGTGAACAGATCAGGTAAAACACGTCAACATCGTCACGAGCCATCAAATTAAAGGCCATCTGCGTCGTCCCCATGCCACCTGAGCTGTCCAGCACGATAAATGCCCCATACGTATCCTGCAAACGCTTGATGGCCTCCACAACTGCATTCACTTGCGGCGTATCCTTTAGCTTCGCCCCAATCTTTGAATACGCCTTGTATTGGGCATTTTCTTGGTCGACCGCAATGATTCCATAGTCAGTTGGCAGCTTTACAACCACGTGGATCTGGTTTTCTGTCAACGGCGGCATTTTGAACCTCTCGTAGAGCGTTTTACCAACAAAGTAGATGAGAACATTTCGTTTTCGCTTCGCAAAAGATCGCGAACCATTGGAGGAAGCTCACCCCTTACCAACGTGTCCACATCGCATTCGGCCGTATTGATCCATTTGCCTTCATTCGTGGCAACGTAGAGATGCAGCAGCCACGCTTTGCAGGGAATCGCTGTCTTGACTTCCGCCTTGATGGCGTCCATCAGTTCATCAACGTAGGCATCCGGCTCAATCTCAATTGAGAAAGCCCTGCCGATCTTGTCACGTTCGCCCAGCAACACACAGGATAGCTTCAGCATGCGACCCAATTTATTTGTGGTCCCAGCAAAATGAATTGAGGAGTAAAATTGTGTGATAACACTATAATTATACAGGTAGTGCTTCTACTGGTAGAAGTACGAAAGACCCCCTGGCTTTAATTCAGGGGCTAAATTACGTGGTCCACATATAAAACCGTAAATACAATTTTGAAGTGAAGTTTTGCTGATCATATAATATAACATATTTTACGCAAAACAAAGAGGATTAGATATGCTCGACATACATTAAGAGAGAATAAGATATGAACGAAATCGATAATATTTGATCGAGATAAAATTAAATAATATTATGGTGTTATCTCACAATAGAATGCCTGAAAGA